>CM046883.1:23918969-24145130 GCA_025688845.1 Cucumis hystrix
GAAGGGATTGGCAACCTTACCTCACTTACACATTTGAATATTTCTCAGTGTGAAAAGCTAGCTTTGCTACCAGAAGGGATTGGCAACCTTACCTCTCTTACAACTTTGAATATTTCTTTTTGTGAAAAGCTAGCTTTGGTACCAGAAGGGATTGGCAACCTTACCTCACTTACAAATTTGAATATTTCTCATTGTGAAAAACTAGCTTTGCTACCAGAAGGGATTGGCAACCTTACCTCACTTACAACTTTGGATATTACTTTTTGTGAAAAGCTAGCTTTGCTACCAGAAGGGATTGGCAACCTTACCTCACTTACACATTTCTATATTTCTTTTTGTAAAAAGCTAGCTTTGTTACCAAAAGGAATTCAACACATTCATAGTTTACAATATTTAAACATTCGTGGCTGTCCCAAATTGAAAAAAAGGTACAAGAAAGACACTGGAAAAGATTGGCCTAAGATCGCCCATATTCCAGAGATCACATTTTGAAGAATTTAATTATTAACTTCATTGAGGTATGCAAATCAATTTTCTCTCATTATTTTATATTTATTACTCTTTGCAAAAGCAATAGTCGTTTCATTTTAATTTCTTTTACTTTTCTGTTTGTATAGTCCACCACTGTCACAACATAGTCTCACAAAAGGGTATAAATTGGTAGGTTTTGGACACACAGAGAGCAACTCTCTCTCAACTTTAAAACATTTATTCTTTATTATAAAACTTCATATATACATATATATACACAAAACACACAATTTTATCATAATTCTTTTCTTTTTCTTTTTTACAGAAACCTGATGACAAAGAAAGTTATTATTTAAAATAAAATAATAATATATAGAGAAAAAAAAAACAGTATTTGCAAATGTAACAATACTTTTTCAACCTTGCAAATATAGAAAAATAAATAAATATATAAATAAAATAATCATATATCCATTTTTTTTTCATTATTACTATGTGATCTTCATTTGTATATTACCAGGTATATTTGATATATACTTTATATAAAGTGTTATCATATATGCAACTATTATACCATGTCTGTGGCTTTAGTTAATTGTGTTACGGTAGTGAATGTATAATTGTAGATGAATTAGATATAAGTGATTTTAATTTATTTGAGAGGACTACTTGGTAAAGTACTTTGAAAGCAAATGAACATACAATCACATAATGAGAGCGCAATAATAGAATATTGATATTAAAATTGTTTTTTACCTGATTTTTATGTAGACATTATATTATATTGAACTTTATTACCAATTTAGGAATATAATAATTAATTATTTTGGGTTTTGTTTTGTTGATTGTACAAATTAAATTACTCTTAGTTTCATCTTTGCTGTTGAAATTGGAGGATGATTGAGTTTGTTCGTATAAAATTGCTTTTCCAGATGTATAGCGCTGGAAGGGAAAGAGATGATTGGCTAAGTTATGGAAAGACTTTCATTCTGAACAAAGTTTAAGCTCTTCTTTTGCCCAATCTTTCTCTTATGGTTGAGGTGAACATTCTGCCAACAAAGTTGTGTTTATCATCTGCTCTTAGATTTTTTTTCCTTTTTTTCTTTTAATGAATTTTTATTGGGTATAGGATATGATGAGAAGGTTAAGCATGTGTCAACTTAGTTTGAGATATGCGGTTGTATTTTCTCTCATTCTTTATATACCCTTTATTATTTGTTGTGTACATTATTATTATTGATAGTGGAGATTTTGACTACGGTCACGTGGTTTTTTACTCCTCAACTTGAGGATGTTTTTCCACGTTAAAATTGTTGGTGCTTTGTGTTTATCATTGACTTATTGTCAAATACAGCAAAATGAAACCAAAATAATTATAAAATTATATGACAAAGTTTCATATTTTATCAATAATAAACACTAATAGACATCGTCGATGTCTATCAGTATTTATCGTTGATATATTCTAAAATTTTATTATATTTGTAAATATTTTGTGTAAATTTTGTTATTTAAAATAAAATTTTTTCTTTATTATTTTGTTTTCATCTTGGATAAATAGCTATAAGACAATTCACATCAAAAGAGGAGAGAAGAGTTATTTGAATAGCTATAAGACATTCACATCAAATTATTGAAGTGATCAATATTTAGATACAAAGTTGACACCTATTTTTGCGTATTGCTAGTTTTGAAGTCATCTAAAATGTTTTAAAATAGAGATTCACAGTATATTAATTCCTCTTTTTCAACCATTTTTTTCTTTTTCTTTGGCGTCATATGGCAAACTCTATACCCTTTTACTTTTCAAAATTAACTTACCCTTTCAAAAGAAAAAGAACCCAAACAAAAGATCAAAAGCATCTCTCAATAAGTATTGAACATTATCTTTTAATTTTAGTGCACATAGACAGACTTTATTACTCTTTTTCCAATCACTTTGTTGAGATCATATATGAATGCTCTAACTTTTTCTTTTTTAAATATATATATATATATATTTTACCTTTAAAAAGAAAGACAACCAAATTAAAGAAAAGCACCTCAAAAGTACTTGTACATCATTAATTATTTGAGTTCATAGACCAAGACTTCTAAATTTTTTAATTATAAAGAAAAAGACAGCCAACATTTGTCATCTAGTAGGTTTCAAAGACCTTTAAAAGTGATCAAAATTTGGAAAATGAGGACATGTTTGGTAGATAATACAGATTGTGTTTTATATTTTCTGATTCATAAATTCAGCAAATACGTATTTAACAAATAATATCTGTTTTATGTTTCTAAAAATTGTTTTTGAATTATGTGATTCAAAAAGTGAAAATTCTTATAACAATTTCTGTTTAATGTTTTCATCGTATCAAGACTTTGTAGTTTAATTTGCATAAAAAAAATAGAATTATATTAAATACATATGAAAATAATATGTCATGTTACAAACTCAATTAATATTTTTCAATATAATATGTATTATGTAAGGATAACAATTATATAAAATTTTAAATTAATTAGTTACAAATTTGGTCCCTATGATTTTAAAAGAAATTTTTAGATTAATTAGATACAAATTTGGTCCCTATGATTTAATAGGATAGAATTTAGTCTCTATGGTTTATAACTATAATTTAGTCATTTTAGTTTGAAAAAATCATAACAAATAGTCTTGTTCGACCGGAGGAACTATTTATAAAGGTTATCAAATTATAATGACTGTGTATATGAGGTTTTAGATAAAAAGAAAACCCTAGGAAAACTCTTTATTGATAGGCACAGTACATGAACTCTCCACTAAAGGGAATATAATTAAACCAATGGCCTATTCTCTTCCTCTTCTTCTTAATTTTCCTTATCTAACTGGTTTTCATCTACTCTATGTGATGATTTTGCTGCTCTTGAAGGCAATTAATTTGTTCTCAGGCAACATCTTCAGAACAATTCCCATCTGCTCACTTCCATATATGTTGTTCTGTCTTTGGCTTGGTAAATATCAAGTATGAAAGTAGAAGAGTGACTGCTTTTCTTGGAGTTGTTATCATTGCGGTTGTGACAGCTGATCACCGAAAATGGCAATGAGGTTATATTAAACCATAAGCTAAACTCTAAAATTGCAATTTAACCAATTTTTTAAACATATGTTATATTCATAAATAAATTAATAATCACTTATTATCCCCTGAATCTTAATGGATAAGTAAGAATTTGATTTATAAGTATATAACATGAAAAATATTTAAACATTTTTAAGAACTTGAATTCAGAAAACATAAAATACAACTTCGTTTTCATTGAATCACTTGTTTTCAAATTATCTATGAAAGAGGATCTTTGTAACTAAGTGTATGGTTGGAAATGGTTAGGTGTTGGTACATATGAGAACATGTTATGTGAGTGGAAGTAGAGAGGAGCACACTGAAATGAACATTGATATTTAACGTCCTACCTTATTTGTTAAGAAAAGCTACTGAGGCAACTAAACCTTGAGACTTGCCTCGAGAGCAGGCTGTGTGACATTTAGCCTTGAAATTTATGCCTCCATTGTGTGTCCCACAGGATTAGGCTTATGCCATTCTGGAATCGCACTAAGACTTAAAAGTTGTTTCTATTCCTATCCTGTAATGATTAAAAACAATAATATAAAACTAATTGCCTTATTCTTCAAAATTATAAAAAAATTTGAGTTGTTCATGACACTATGAATGCTATTGTGACGTTTACAACAACTTACATGCATGAATATTTGTTTAAACCGCAACCAACTTTAATTCGATGAGTACTCATAATTCATCGGCTAATCGAAGTCAATTTTTTTATTAAATTGTCATCTAACAAATTATACACGATTGGTTTGATAGATATAATATTTAAACCGATCTCGAACGTTGATGAGTAAATATCCGTCGATCGATGAGTAGCGTTGATCCTTTAATTGAAAACACTTCCAAATCCATGTGAATCACATTAAGAAAAGCCAACACCATATCTTACCTTTTGAATCTCTCAAAATACCTCCCACCCTTTTTCTTTTGTCTCAAGATTAACATGATATATTGTATTCCTAAATATTTTTTGTTTAATATAATAATAAAATTTAAAATTTAAAATTCATAAAAATGTGTTTTTTTTTTAGAATTTGCGAAAACTGATTTAAACAAAATATATTCACCCTTTCATTCTCTTAATCTCTTTTTTTTCCTATTAATATGGGTCTTCAAACTAAAGAAGATAATCTAACAAAAAGTTTAAAATTTTCCTAAATATTCTCCCACAAAATCTCATCGTAATGAAAACTTGAGCAATACCACTAATTGTATCATCACCACCAAAATTCCAAAGTCTTCTTGTTGAGCTAAATAAGCCATCAAAGCTCTCTCTCTTTCCCTAAAAAGTTTCCCTTTTTTTCTATATATTTATTTAAACCAAATTATGAAAGATGTTACTATCAAATGATGTTGATTAAAATATTGAATTTCGATTTAATGGAATTTGATTTGATATGATTAGTTAATGAATTGTTTAATTAAGAAATTAAATAACAATCTTATCCTTTCCACCCTTACAATTTTGGAGTTCCCTCCTTCTTTGACGTTCTTAATCATCGATTCCTAATTTTATTTTTGTTTGTATATTTGTATTGGCAATTAATTACAAACATACAATAACCAACTTTCAATATATACTAAATATACTAAAATATTAAGAAATGTGAGATTATACCCTGTTTTAAATTTGGTAGGATAATCTATAAATCATAGATGATGATAGAGTTTCATCGCAATCAATAATATATAAACTGTGATAAAAGTTATCATGGATAGAATGTTTATAGAAGTATTTCAATAATACACCTTGAAATTCATCAATTCTATTGTTAATATGCTAGGAATGAATAAATCAAACCAACTAGATACATCGATCAAACAAACCAAATCAAAATCCATCAATTTGTTTTCAAGCAATTTTGGGTCAGAGTCTGTTGCGTGAAAATTCAAAGTTTGGTTGGTTGGAGATATATGAAAAGCATTATTTCAAAAAAAAAAAATATAAAAATGAATATTAGGATGATATAAAGTTTCTGCATCAACAAAAAGAAATTAGAATTTTAACATATATTTTTATATATTTAGAAACATATTATATAATCTAATGATGATTTTATGTTTTAGGTGAAAGGTGTTGAGCCTAAAGAAAAACTTAAAAAGAGAAAAATGCTTTTAAAAAAGAACGGTAATAAAGAAGGGGAGAGCTGTGATGCACTTACCGAATAAATTGTTTTACATATAGTTTAATCTTAAAAAATAATATGGTTTAGTGGTTGTTTAGGTGTAAAGCAGTCTCAATTATTCAATATAATGGAGAGGAAGTTCTTATTAGTATTCTCCAACAAATCTTCTCTTTTCTCACTATATAAAGTGTTTTGGTATTGAGAAAAAATCATGTAGAGAAAACAAATTTGAAGGAATGGCCCTAGAAGGAATTCTTTCGGGTGTTGGAGTGGAGATCTTGAACAAGCTTGGCTCTCATGCTTCACAATGCCTTGGAATGCTATGTGGTCTTACCGATGATCTTAACAAACTAAGGAGCAATGTTTCATCCATTCAAGCTGTACTTCGTGATGCAGAGCAACGTTAACTCAAAGGCAATGATCATTCTTTAACCGATTGGCTCAAAAAGTTGGGAGACGTTTTTTACGATGTCGAGGACGTGCTTGATGAAATCTCTACTGAGGCTCTCCATCGAGAAGTGATGACGAGAGGAAAAAATGCAAAGCAGGTTAGAATCTTCTTCTCCAATTCTAACCAACTTGCATTTAACTATAGGATGGCATGTCAAGAAAATTAATGAGAGGCTTGATGTTATTTCCCAAGAAAAAAATAAGTTTCATTTCCATGTAATTGCTGATCTTGGGATACAAAATAATGTTTTATCTTATCCAATTGGGATGGGAAGGGAAACTCACTCATCTATAAGTTGGGAGAAAATAATTAGAAGGGATGATGATATGAACAACTTTAAAAAAAATTTACTAGCGGAGGATGACAAGGTGCAAACTAACGTTTCATTCATTGCTATCGTTGGAATGAGTGGAATTGGCAAGACGACCTTGGCCAAATCTCTCTACAATGACAAACAAGTTGCAGATCGTTTTAGGCCAAGAATTTGGATTTGGGCTTCTAATCAATTTGACACAAAAACAATATTGAAAAAGATAATTGTGTCGGCAACTGGAAAAAAACCAGAGGTAGACGAAATGGAACCTTTAAATACAAAGCTTCAAGAAGTGATTGGAGGAAAGAAGTATTTGTTAGTTATGGATGATGTATGGAATTAATGAAAACGAAAATGAATGGGAGAATTTGAAAAACTTGTTGATGCTTGGTGCAAGAGGGAGTAAGGTTTTGATCACAAAGCGTGACAGTAAGCAGTTCCAAGAGTTGAAACAATTCCTCTAAAAGACTTAACTGAGGACCTTTCTTGGTTGTTGTTTAAAGAAGTGGCATTTAAAGAAAGCGATTTAGAGTCGAGAAATAAAAACTTGATAAAAATGGGAAAAGAAATTTCAAAAAGATGTGGAGGTATTCCTCTTGTAATAAGACACAGAGGACGTTTATTATATCGAAAAACTTCCGTGGAAGATTGGAAGTTCATCAAGGAAAATGAACTTTAAAATGTCACTCGTGAACAAAACAACAATGATGGTCATGTGATATCAACATTAAAATTGAGCTATAACCATTTGTCACCAAATTTGAATGCCTATTCATACTTGTTTCCCAAAGGATACAAAATTAGAGTGAATGAATTGATTAGACAATGGATAGCCCAAGGTTTTATCGAATCATCAAATGAAGGAAAATCTGTAGAGGAAATTGGGAAGGAGTACTTAAGTGAATTATGTTGGAGGTTTTTCTATGAAATAATTTCTAGTGAGAATCCTCTTCAAGAATCTAAAGTTTGCATGCATGATGTGATGTGTGATCTTGCAAGGGAGGTAGTTGGAAAGAAATTGTACATACGTAGAGATCCACAGAGTGAATATGTTGTGAGTGAACAGACTCGTTATATTTCATTTGAATATAAGATAAGTTTATGCGAGGATGTTGTATCCAAATTGCACCAAGCCAAAGGATTAAGAACGTTCCTTTTGTTTACCAATAGTCTATTTAAAGTTGAAGGATTTGTTTTGGATAGACTACTTTCTAACTTTCTACGTTTGCGAGTATTACAAATCTTTCATGTGTCAAAGTCTATAAAAAGGTTTAGACATCTTCGATATTTAAAACTCAACCGTTATAGCATGGAATCAGTTCCAAATTCCATCACGAAATTACTAAATTTGCAAACACTAGATCTAAGCTCTTGTTCTTACCTAAAGGAGTTTCCAAGGGATATTCACAATCTTGTAAATCTCAGACATCTTCTTTGGGCTGCAAATTTTAAATCAATTAATCATATACCGAAAGGGATCGAGAAGTTGACTAGTTTACAAACATTAAGTTCTGTTCGGTTTGATTGTAAAAATTTTGATAAGGTAAAGGAATTCAATGAGCTGAATTGTTTTATAGAATATGATTTAAAAATCGAAGGTTTGGAGCGGTTGAGGTTTTCTCCACCTGGAAGCAAATTAGTAAACCTTAAAAACAAAAAAGTCCAATTTTTGAACTTGAAATGGAAATTGGAGAATGATAATGAATATGAAGGTGATGGTGATGAAACAATATTAGAAGACTTAGAACCATGTCTAGATGTTAAAGTCTTGAAAATTGAAGGGTATTGTGGTGTAGGATTACCCAATTGGGTGTCGACCTTACATTTGTTAAATTCAATTGATTTTATAAGATGTGATCGGTTGCAACATCTGAATCGGCTCTCCCATCTTCAAGCTCTTAAAACTCTATGGTTAAAAGGCTTAAAGATCTGTCGTGAGTATATCATGGATTGACACCCTTACTTCTCTCGACACTATGATAATCTGTGAATGTCCAAAATTAAAATCAATTCCAAAGGAAATGGAACAACTAAAATGTTTGAAGTTCCTTTACATACTTCGGTGCCCACAACTTGAGAAGAGATGCAAGCGTGGAGGACAGGATTGGTCCAACATTTCCCATGTGCATCACATTCACATTGGAACAACACTCGACAGGGCATTCTTACAAAGGTCTTTCTTCTCACAGTATATAATCCCTTTTTTATAATTAGTTCATCCTAATTCATATATATTACCCCCAACACTTTTTTTTTCATTGATTTAAATATCAATTTTGTTTTCCTTTAATTTTAATCGATTAAATAGGATAACACACTGAATTTATAAATGGAATTGCAAATATAACAATTACATTCGATATATATAAATATCTCTAAAGAAAACTGTGTTTGGGAACTATTTTTTTAAAAAAAAAGACTTGTTTTTTTCTCTAAAATAATGAAGAAAAAAGAAAAAAAAGGAAGCTTTTAAATAAATATACTTTGTTTCTAAAAAACGTACCCAAAACGAAATCTAATTACAAAACAAATATGGTACTTTTTGTTTTCAATAAACAAAAATTTTAAAACATAATTTAAATAAAAAATATAAATTTAAAATAGTTACCAATGAACGTAACATCTTTAAGAGTTAGAAACATAAAAGATGAAAATGTTTATCATACAAATATTCAACTTTTTCCTTTTATAACCATTATGGTTTTGAAGATTAAGTATACTCCTCTTATTATTTGTCTACTCTTCTTATTATTTGTATACTCCCTCTTGTTATTTTCCATTAGTTTTCATATTAATTTCTTGGGTAAAATATACAGTAAATTAAATTCATCCAAACCAATTTTTAAATTTAAATTTTTTTAAAGAACTGTTTGTTTTAGTTTTCAAAACTTGTTTTAGGTTTTTAACATATCAATGAAAGTATAACCTAGCAAGATCATATTTGTAGGCTTATAAATTTTGAAAAACTAAAAACAAACAATTAAATGACTATCAAATAGGACCTTAATTTCATAGAAAATTAGATATAAAAAATATTATTAACCAATCTCTTAAATCCTTCATCCTTCATCTCTTAATATTTACACTTCATTTTTGTAAATCCTTTCATCTTCTTCTTTTAGGTTTCATTAGAAAAGAAAAGAGGAGTGTGGAAGAGAGGCAGCCGACAGCCCCAACGAAAGAGAGAGAGAGCAGTCCGAAAGTCACCGTCGTTGGGTTGCGCGTCTTTTCCGGTGAGGAGAGAGCTGTAGCGTCCGCGTTTCGGCGGTTGACGGCGTCGACTGGGTTAACCGTTGGTTCCGACGTGTTTCACGGTGAAGGGGTTATTCTGCCGTGGGTTCTTCAGTTGTGCAGTGGTTGGTTGTCACGTGGGTCTCCGGTAAGAGGAGGCGGTTTTCGGTGGTTTTTGGGTCTCGGTATCAGCGGGTTCTTTGTATATTTCCAACAATTGTTCGTAAATGTTTACTGGTTTGTTGGGAGATGATATGAAGAGGGCGGCCCTGATGATGCGAAAGGTTATATATAGGAGATCGAAAGGTTACTGCATAACCAACATATATACATTATTCCTGATGGTACGAACATTCTGAACCCATTTAGCTTCATTTTCTATTGCTTTAATTCTTTTATTAATATTAACGTTTTAATTTATCATTATTATTTCTCTTAAATTTAGTTTATATTCTTTTATATATTAATTAAAATTGACAAACTAACACATCACATATAAAGCAATAGCTATAGTAACAAAGAAATTCATAACTCAACTTAATTATTTCTTATATTCCATTTAGGGGAAGGGTAGTGTTATATGATGGTATATATTTAGGAAAAAGATTATAATAAGTATTGATAATATGCGTTTGTGGTGTTTTGATAATATGCCTTTGAGGAAAATATTATGATTGTAGTGTTATATTTTTTTTTAATGTTTATCCAATGAACAAATTTAATATATTTATTTTAATAAATCATATTAAGGAGTAATTTCAGTTATAAAAAATTGGGATACTTGCAAAATGGTAAAACAAGTTATAATAATTAAGTCCATAGCACACATACTTTATTATTTGCGAAAATGACAAAAACAAAGTTCAACCCACACATCAAGAGGTAAAATGTCACAAATGACCTCGTTACTGATATACATTTGATACACCTTATACACGTATGATACACCTAATACCCCCTAATACACTTGATACTTCTTACTGATACACTTGATAGATACATTTGATGCACCTGATACTCTTTGATACACTTGATACCTTTTGATACACATCTGAAACATCTTGATACACTTCATACCCCTTAGGCCTTGATACACTTGATTAGTTTGATACACTTAAAGGCTTCACTTATAAGCTTGATACACTACTAATAAACTTTTAATGTTTCATTGGCACACTCGACAAATTTGATACGTTTGATGTACATGATATATTTGATACCCCTGATGCACTGTGCAAATACACATTTAATTAGTATTCTTCACTTACACATTTGATTGATTAAATACACTTAATATGCTTGAGTCCTGCTTATACACTTGATATACTATTGATATATACTTGTAAACTTGATTCGTATATTTGATAATGATTCACTTTGTTGTATGCTTTAACAATATATTGTTGATATATTTGATAATGATACATTGAGTTATATCATTCGTATACTTAATAACACTATAATTAACTGCATAAAATTTGAAAAAAATAAAAATCACGTAGTATGTATATCAACCAACTAATACATATAATATAAGTATATCATAACACTGGTATACAAAGTTGAGACAAAGTAAAACCAAAGCAAAATCAATGTAAAAAATAAAACAAAATCATTTGAAATCAGATTCAACTCTAAATACACATCGAAGAAAGTAAAAAAAAAAAATCACAAATAAAGTTAAATTACTATGAGCAACAACACCATTATATTTTATATTACAACTATTGTACTATTGATATTAAAAATCAAGATTAAGACAAAAAGAACAAATAATTTTTCTCGTATAAAAGTAAATAAATAATTAGGGTCTTAAAAAGTGAATAAATAAATAAATAATGAGTATGACATTAAAAGGAGGAGGAGAAATAAGTTATTGAAAATAGTTTAGAAATAATAACAAATTTCAGATGAAGAGTTTTTTATAAGTGAAAATTTTACTATATTTACAAAATTCTAAAACAGTATTATATTTGCTATATCATATTCTCAAAATACTATTTTATGCACTTTTCCTAAAAAATTATTATTTTATAAAAAAAAGTCTTCAGGGTCTTTTAAGTTTCATTGTGCTTAGAAAAATCAGCCTTCATACGTTAACTTTATGTTTTCCATTTTTTATTAAAATTATTTTTTTTCAAATTTTTTCAAATTTTTACAATATTTATTAAATTTAATGCTTTTTTTTCTAAACTTTCAACGTTAAATAAAATTGAAATTTCTAGTTAAATTATGTGGTATTTTTAAAAATAGCCAAATAAATTAAAATATTTACAAGTTATAGCAAAATTTTGGATTCTATCAAATATGGATAATGATAGACTTCTATCAATGTCACTGATATATGGCTAACAATATTAATTATTGATAGAATCTGAAATTTTTTATATATGATGTAAATATTTTGTCAAATTTGCTATTTTTTACAATCCCCTAAATTCTAATTCCAAAAATGAAAACAATCCTTTGATTTTTTTTTTCCTGGTAGTTTCTCAAATTTTGATTTCATATTACCATAGTAAAAAGTAACAACAAATTGTCGAAGTCTTTGTATGCAAATAATGTTTATCAACTTAATTTTAATTTTGGAAGATAAACAAAAAAAAAAATCTTAATTG
This sequence comes from Cucumis hystrix, assembly GCA_025688845.1. Lineage (NCBI taxonomy): Eukaryota > Viridiplantae > Streptophyta > Magnoliopsida > Cucurbitales > Cucurbitaceae > Cucumis > Cucumis hystrix. The sequence goes on from CM046883.1 coordinate 23,931,275, forward strand.
GTTAATCATTTTGCTCATTTTGAAATTAAGTCATGTTTCTTAACTATAAGAATAGAATTAATAACCAAAATTTATAAAATAATAATAATAACAATATTTTAAAAACTATATTTATCTTCTAAGTAGTTTACTAGTTAATAAAAAAAATGTTCCTAAGCTAAACTTTTATAAAGAAACAAACGTAAAATCCAAATGATTATTTATATGAAAAGGTCTAAATCTTTTACTTTCTATTTTTACCGTCCACCCTCTACTAATATTTTAATATACAACACCAAGGTAAAAAAGCTAAAACTAAAATTTTAATACTTTTATAAGAAGGAAGAAGAAATGGAAAATTTTCAAAAATAGCAAATTTTATAAAATATTTACAACTTTTAGCAAATTCTATCATTGATATGCTATAATGATATAAGACTATCATAGATAGAATCCAAAATTTTGCTATAACTTATAAATATTTTAATTTATTTTGCTATTTTTAAAAATGCCCCAAAAGAAAATTGTATATCTTTTTTAATCTTTACAAAATCTCACTAATACAAAAATAATAGAGTTGTGAAAATTTAAAAATGAAAAAGGAAGTTTTGGGAGGAGGTTATGGAGGGTTGAAATGGGATAAAGAGTACCCTAATCTTCCTCTTATGCTAACCCTTCCCCAAAACAAGGAGTTAGTGATTATGATAAGTCTAATCCCCATAAACTTTCTCCCAAGCATGCCAAGTTCAACATAACATTGATTTTGTATATGTCTTATGGCATGAATTAAAGACGTCATCGGAAAGTTAACTAGATTAATTATTGATGAGAGTTGGTAAATGTATGGATTCATTCACATGAAATAATATGTTGGTGGATCTAAGTTATAGAGTAATTGTTTAGGACAATCCTATAAATTGCAAGGAAATAAAAATGATACAAAGAGAGATTTGTACAAATAGAGTCCACAAAAGGTTAAAGGAGGCAACTCATATTGCTTTTCTCTCTTCTTGCCTTGAACCTCGTTTCTCAATCAGTACTCCTCTTTTCTTTGTCTTAATTTCTTGCTGTTTCTTTAGAAGTAATTACTTTATTCTACTTTTCTAATTGTTGGTTTGCTGCTCCTTAATTCTATCTTAGAGTTGTATGTGTACAAGACATAATTTGCATATGAATATATATAGAAAATTTTCATCATAGTCAAAATTGAATTTGGTGCTACTGATACTAGTGTGTCTTTGTTTTGTCCAACACAATCCAATCCTTTAAGTAAGTATATATGAGACAAAAGTGGTGTGCTGAGTTGATCAACACAATTAGATTACGTATGTATCTTGTAGTAGTACGTTTGACCAAAGTGGTGGGTTAGATCCTATATTCTCTTGTAGTAGTACGTTAGACTCGTTGTCAAGTAAATGGATTAGTTGTGTTAGAAGAGGTTATGTTGGTTATCTCTCTCTAAGTTATCATTCAAGCCCTCTTTTCCTTTTTTTTAAGTAAAGTGCCCTTATCTCAATTTGTAGACATGACTTGCAAGCACCGAAAAATCCATGTGTTATCTGATCTCTCTTAATTTAGGATTGTTCTATGCATGATTTGAAGTTTTGATTTGACCATTTTATAGGTTATGAGCTAATCAATGGTAGAATACGACGATGTTGATGCCAAATTAGAGGTTAGCTGGATGAAGATGAAGCTAATATGCATCAACCAAAGTCAAGGAGTGCAAAAGAGGCTTAAAAAGCCTTTGCCTTGCAGCACCAAGGCGCCACATGGAACATTGTTTATTTCTAACCTAAAATGTTTTGTATGTTTCAAAATGAACGTCTTTATGTGTGTAATTAATTTTTCTAATTTTTCAACTTTTATTAGAAAAAGAAAAAGCAAAAGCAAAAAGAAAAACTTGAACTGATCATCTGAGTATTTGATACGAATTAGTTTCACATGTGGGAATGGGAAAGCAGATATGAATTCCCACTCCATATATCCCATACAGCTTTTTCGGGTCCGTTTGGAAATGTTCCCGATCCCTGTTTCTTGTTACTTGTTCTTTTTGTTCTTTACTCTCGATTTTCTGTTCCTTCTTTTTTTAGAACAAGAAACAAGAATGTGTTTGATAATTGTTTCTTGAAAAAAAAATAAGCAGAAACAGAAAATGTGTTTGATAACTGTTTATTATTTCTTGATTTTCTTTGAGATTCATTTTTTATTTTATTCAAATTTAATTCAATTAAACATCAAACAAAAAAATATGTCCTTTATTAAACATAAAAAAAATAAAATTATCAAACCTAGATAGGAAGGTTTTTTTGTAATCTTATGAAGATGTTTGGCAGGGTGACGTCGGAAAAAGTGAACGCGTTAAATTTAATTTTAGACGTTCCTCGACGTCTTTCCCTCTACGTCGCGAAAAGTCTCTTTCTGCAACTTAACATTGTGTGTGTCGTGGAAAGTGCACGCATTAAATTTAATTTTAGACTTTCCGCAACGTAACATTTCATGCGTCGGCGAAAGGTGATCAATGGCGACGCACCTTTCGCCGACGTTGTTTATGGCGTCGTAATTGTTTCGATTTCTTGTAGTGGAAGATTGGGATCTGAAGGACAGAGCCAGCGAGAGGAAGACAAACTCACGACGAAGAGGAGGACCAACACACATGACAAAGAGGAAGACAAAAACTCATGGCTAAAACACAAATCTAGCAAAAACCCACAAATTCGGTGAAAATCCAAAGAGAAAACACAATTCACGCAAAGAGGAAAAGGAAAACCCAAATCCAGCGAAGAGGAAGTCGTCGTGTAGAGGAAGACAATGTGAGGCGAAGAGAAAGACAACAAAGACGATGAAAGGAAGAGAAAGATGATGGTTATTTAGGAAAGACGATGGAGATAAGAGGAAGAAAAAGGAAACCATGTGGAGAGTGGTTATTTGGAGAAGAAAATGAAAATAAGAGGAAGAAAAAAGAATTCACGAGAGGAAAATAGAAAAAGAATTGAAAAAAAAATGAAAAGAAAACCAATAAAAAAAATTTAGAAAAATGAAAAAGAAACCAATAGAAATAATTGAGAAATGGAAACGGAAAAAACTACTTTATTTTGTTTCTAATAATTTCTTATAAAATGAGAAACGTTTATACTTTTTTGAAAACGAGAAACATGGAACGTTCCCAAATACTTCCGTTTCTTAAGAAATGGAAATAAAAACAAAAAACAGGAAACGAGAACGTTATCAAACGAATCTTTTTTTTTTCCTTTAAATTAATTGAATGGACAAGAGGGTTTAGATAGGCAACATAATATGAAAATATATTAACTACGAAATTACAAATTTTGGACTGATTGTTTGACAACATCCTTGCCCTCCATGGGAATTTTCAAATCTACCTACCCATCTTTTGTAAACTAAAAAGAAAAAAAAAAAGGGAAATGAAATAAATGGTTGAAATAAAATTTAAATCTATAATTTCAAAGGTACGTTTTTTAAACTATATATAAAAAAATTTATTTTTCAACTGAAGAAACAACATCTTTATAAATACAACAAAAATTTATTTTTTATCAACTCGATCTCCATAGATCCGTCTAATGTCTAACAGTCTATCGCGGTCTATCACTAATAGACAATTATATTTTAAATATTTATTAACAATTTTGTTATTTAAAACAATAATTTTATTTATTAATATTTTAGAATTCACCTTTTTCTAATTAGGAATTCATTAATCATTATTGTTTTTTATAAACTTATTAGTTCTCCAATTTTAAAGAATATGGATATTGATCCCTAAGTTATAAGAAGATATTTGTAATGTTCCTCGGTTTTTAAAATATAATTTTTTTTTTAATCCTTCCATTTTACTTAATTAGTTTGGTTCAACATCCAAAGTTGAATCAAATGGAAGTGATTAGTAGGTGTAGTTATCACAATTTCTACATTTTTTTTTGTTTTTTTTATTAATTTGAAAAAGGACACCCTCTACGGTCAGTACATACACAACTCAATCAAAACTCACATTACACTCTTCTTCATTTTTACAAACTCTTCACCACCCCTTCAGCTTCCAAAACCTTTCACTATGGCTGAATCTATTCTCTACGACGGTACAAATATATTTTTACAATTAGTTTTAGATAAAATTTGTTAAAGCTTTGTTTAAAAAATACTCTCTACTATTATTGAAACATTTCATAAAAAATTTTAGACTTAAAAGAAAGTTCGAAATAATATTATTAATAAAATTTTACACCAAAATTTTCAACCCTAAAAAATAAAACCAAAGTTTTAAGTTAAAAATATGAAATCTCACACAATTCCAAAATAAAAACTTTTCATTAAAACATAATAACCAAATAAAAAAAATGTATTTCACTATATTAATACACACTAAGATATCAACCTACAATTTCGTTAAAATATTGAAGTCATAAAATAAAATTTATTGGTGCTTCTATTATTCTATTTATTCTTATTAGATTAGTCGATATACCTTTTTAAAATATACAACTTTTTAAAACATATTTAACTCATTTGAAAATTTAATGATATTTTTAAAAGTTTTGGAGTATTCTTTAGGCAAATTTTTAAAAATAGCAAATTTTATAAAATATTTACAATTTATAGCAAATTTTATCGATGATAGTCATTGATATGCTAAAGTGATAGAAAATTAGCATCGATAGAATCCAAAATTTTACTATAGCTTATAAATATTTTAATTTATTTTACTATTTTAAAAAATGTCCCTATTTTTTATCCCATCTAAAAAGTTGGTGTGCATTTTTTATAATTTAACCTTTGATAACTCGTATTGGTATATTGATTTTATAATCATATGTTTATCGGTTATTTACACCTTAATTTATGGAAAAATTTCCACCACAAAAAATGGTTTGATGTTATATATATGTTTATATCGTTTTTCTTGTTGTTGCTTATATTAATTTTATAATTATATATACGTTAATCAACCTTAAGCATCTTCGTTTGCGGTGATGTTTGGGCTCTCACTCTTTTGCCAAAAGGATTAGGTGAGCTCACTAATCTTTAAACATTGAATAGATTAGTGTTGGAAAAGAATAAGTATATATAATTATAATATACATTTCCTAATTAACTGTAAATACGTGAAATCAAAAGACATCAAGAGCTTAATCTAAAACATTCTGTTAAATCATCAACACAGTACGCCAGAAATTCAATAATCTGTAACCACTTCATTGCTTTTTTATTTACATATATATAGTCAGAATTGGGCAACGCACAAGTCAAATGGGATCTTTTATGTTGGGTTAGGAGAAGAAAGAAGTGGCTGGTTCAAGTTAGGAGAAGCCATACTTTTAATCTAACAAAGCATATCTCATTAAACTTAAACCATGGCCGAAGCAATTCTCTTCCAAGTTGCTGGGGAGATCTTGATGAAACTAAGCTCTCAAGCTTTCCAGCGTCTTGGGATGCTATTTGGGCTGAAGGGTGATCTTAACAAACTCACAACCACTGTTTCCACCATTAAGGATGTGCTTCTTGATGCGGAGGGACGTCAAACTAAAAGTCACTTGCTGGAAAATTGGCTCCATAAGCTGGAAGAAGCTCTTTATGATGCAGAGGATGTGCTTGATGAACTCTCTACGGAAGGTCTCTGTCGAGAACTGATGACTAGAGATCATAAAAATGCAAAACAAGTAAGGATCTTCTTCTCCAAATCTAATCAAATTGCATTTAATTATAGGATGGCTCGTCAAATAAAGAATATTTGGGAGAGGCTAGATGCTATTGATGCTGAAAAAACACAATTTCACTTGCGTGAAAACTGTGAATCACGGACTCAATACGGTTCATTTGATCGAATAATGATGGGAAGGGAAACTTGGTCTTCTTCAATTGATGAGGAAGTGATTGGAAGGGATAATGATATAAAAGAAGTAAAAGAGCGTTTATTGGATATGAATATGAATGTCACGCATAATGTTTCGTTCATTGCTATAGCTGGAATGGGTGGGATAGGCAAGACGACCTTGGCTAAATCTCTCTACAATGACGAAGAGGTATCAGGATTTTTCGACTTAAAAATATGGGTTTGGGTTTCTGATCAATTTGAGGTACAAGTGGTAGCGGAAAAAATGATAGAATCAGCAACCAAAAACAATCCTAGTGTAAAAGGAATGGAAGCTTTACAAACAAAGCTTCAAAAAGTGATTGGAGAAAAGAAGTATCTGTTAGTTATGGATGATGTATGGAATGAAAGTGAAGAGAAATGGCATGGGTTGAAATCATTGTTGATGGTTGGTGCAAGAGGGAGTAAGGTCTTGATCACAAAGCGTGACAGAAAAGTAGCCACAGAAATCAAAAGCATGACCTCTTCGTTCACTTTAGAAGGCTTATCAGAGAGTAATTCCTGGTTATTGTTTAGTAAAGTGGCATTTAAAGAAGGCAAAGAGTCCACAGATCCAAGCACGATACATTTGGGAAAAGAAATTTTAGTGAGATGTGGAGGAGTTCCTCTTGTTATAAGACATGTTGGACGCATGTTATACTCTAAAACTTCACAAGAAGAGTGGATGTCCTTCAAGGAAAATGAACTCTTAGAAGTCATTCAACAGGATAATGATATGACATCCATATTAAAATTGAGCTATAACCATCTCCCACCAAATTTGAAACGATGTTTTGCATATTCATCCTTGTTTCCCAAAGGATATAAAATAGAAATAAAAGACCTAATAAGACAATGGGTGGCTCAAGGTTTTATTGAAGTATCAAATGGAAGAAAATCCTTGGAAGATACAGGGAAGGACTATTTTAACGAATTGTGTTGGAGGTTTTTTTATGCAAATTCTAGTGATGAGTGTAACTTCAATGATATTGTTTGTATGCATGATGTGATGTGTGAGTTTGTAAGGAAGGTGGCAGGAAATAAATTATATGTACGTGGAAATCCCAATAATGATTATGTTGTCAGCGAACAAACACTTCACATTTCTTTTGACTACGGAATACAATCATGGCAAGATGTTCTATCTAAATTATGCAAGGCTAAGGGATTAAGAACAATCCTTTTATTATTTCGTCCCTACGAGGAAATGAATAAAGTTGATAAAGCTATTTTGGATGAATTATTTTCCAGTTTTCCACGTTTGCGAGTATTAGATCTTCATTTCTCGCAGATTTCTGTAGTGCCAAAGTCTATAAAAAAACTTAGACACCTTCGATATTTGGATCTCTCTGAAAATGATATGGAATTAATTCCACATTCTATCATTGAATTGCAAAATTTGCAAACACTAAATCTAACAGAATGCTATGAGCTAAAAGAATTGCCAAGGGACATCAACAATCTTGTAAATCTCAGGCATCTTAACTTTGAATCTTGTATGGAAGTAACTCCTACATCGGAAGGGATGGAGAAGTTGACTTGTCTACAAACAATCAGTTTATTTGTGTTTGACTGCAAAAAGACCAATAAGCTATGGGAATTGAATGATCTCAGTTATTTGACAGGAGAGTTAAAAATCATAGGTTTAGAGAAGTTGAGGTCTTCTCCATCTGAAATCACCTTAATAAACCTGAAAGACAAAAAAGGTTGGCAAGGTTTAAATTTGGAATGGAAACTGGGCAAGGATGAATACGAAGGTGAGGCTGATGAAACAATAATGGAAGGCTTGGAACCACATCCAAATGTTGAATCGTTGAGCATTAACGGGTACACTGGAGGAGCATTGCCCAATTGGGTTTTCAACTCGCTTATGAAGTTAACTGAAATTGAAATTGAAAATTGCCCTAGAGTGCAAAATCTACCTCAGTTCAACCAGCTTCAGGATCTCAGAGCTCTACATTTAGTGGGCTTAAGATCTCTCGAGTTCATAGATAAGAGTGATCCATACTCATCATCAGAGTTTTTTCCATCTCTCAAGTTTCTACGTTTAGAAGATATGCCTAATTTGGAAGGATGGTGGGAATTAGGGGAATCAAAAGTAGTAGCAAGGGAGACATCTGGGAAAGCTAAATGGTTGCCTCCAACTTTTCCTCAAGTTAATTTCCTACGTATCTACGGATGTCCGAAGTTAAGTTCCATGCCTAAGCTAGCTTCTATTGGAGCAGATGTTATTTTACATGATATTGGGGTTCAGATGGTGAGTACCATAGGTCCAGTATCGAGTTTTATGTTTCTATCAATGCATGGAATGACGGATCTCAAATATTTATGGGAGGAATTTCAGCAAGATCTAGTTTCTTCAAGTACCTCAACAATGTCCTCACCTATTTGCCTTCGTTATCTGAAAATAAGTGGATGCCCCTATCTCATGAGTTTACCGGAATGGATTGGCGTTCTCACTTCCCTTGAAACATTGCATATTAAAGAATGTCCAAAATTAAAATCACTACCAGAAGGAATGCAGCAACTCAAATCTTTGAAAGAACTTCACATAGAGGACTGCCCTGAACTAGAGGAAAGATGCAAGCAGGGAGGAGAGGATTGGCCAAACATTTCCCACGTTCCCAACTTTACTTACAAAAATGCCTCTGACATTGACACACCACAATCTTCTTCAGGTTTTTCACACCATCCCTTTTCAATCGTTCGTATCTCTGTTATATAGGTCACCACCGAATAAATATTTGCAATTTACTTATGTAACTCATGTTCTTAGCTTTAAAAATAGATGAAAAGCTTCATTTAGTTTGAAGATCTAAATGAAAATTTAAACACGATTGAGATCAAATTGAAATTTAAGCACAACATTTACAGAGATAAAAATGGTAATTTAACCTGCTTTGAATTATATTTATGTAGTTCATAACTTACATTAACTAGTTACCAAAATGTTTATATGTTTCATGTTCTAAATGATGAAGCAGGAGCAGCAATCTGGGGAAAAATGAAAGATTGTTTCATTAGATAACCAACACCTGTGTTCCTTCTCTGGATTTTGAGTGCGGTTCTTTTTCCTTTTATATTTAGTTTATATAATTTATCTATATCTGAGTTGAATTTCCTTTTGAAGTTTGACCAAAGTTTCAATTAGATTCTTGCAAAAACCATCAATACCTAGATAATAAACATATTAATAGCAGGTGGGTTTCTCTTATGTTGATGTTTGTTTGGGCTTAGACAGATATAAATTGTCTGGTTGGTGATTGGCAATTGGTATGTTCAGGGTTCAGCAAAGCTACTGAGAGATGTATTTTTATATCTAAATTATGAACTTCATAGAGGACCACCCTGCCATTTTCATTACTGTTACAGACGAAAATAGTAGTCACTACTTATTTGTAAAATATGATCATTTTATATGCTTCATGATAATTAGTAATTTAATGTTACTGAATCTCCCTCCAAGAAGTAACGTGATTGATTTTGATCTATAAACTAAATATAATAAGGATGTTATCCTTTGTATGAACTCTTTCGCTCTAAAGAATGAAGGCAGGCTGTCGTTACTTGGTAAGGTAGATTTCGTGATTAGAAAGTGAAACGGTGTATGATCCAAAATGTAAGTCTTCAAAAAATTTGTGTAGCTTAGATTTGCATGTGACATGTAGAATATCACCTCTTTGGTATATGATAAATAGACATTGATATATATATCAAACACAAACTTCGTTGCAGAACTCTGAGGCAGGAAACAGTGAGACGAAAATTAGAACATAACTTGATTGCTCATGGAAAAGGCTGTTCCGATTTTTGAACTATCATATTTGGTAGAACTTTGGGGGAAGACAAAATAAAAGAAATGAAAGGAAGAATAAGCTAAGCTGAAGCAAGCGGGCTTAATCATCTTAAGTTCTTAATAACTTTATTTAATATCTAAAATACTTTTCCATACATAGATAGAATTCAAAATACCTTAAGAGCTTACTCTAAAACTTTCTACTTAATCATCTAAAAAAACGAAAAAAAAAATTATAGAACATTATAGTTCATTGTTTCATTAAAACACGTGAGAAATTCAATAGTTTGTAATAGTGGCAGATGCAGAATTTTTGTCGACAAAAATTACATAGTTCAGTTAAATAATTTGGAAAAAATGTTAAAAACGAAGTTTTAACCTACATCTAGATGAGGACAGGAAGAAAAATTTACTATTGGATCGATTATTGATATTGATTCAAAGTCACTCTTTTATATATAAAATATATAACGAGTACAAAATTGAGGGAAAATTTGAGCCATCTAGATCCACAGTGAACTAAACCCTAAAAATCTATTCATGATACAAACATATCACTAATAGATCCTAACCCTAAGTAATAACACAAACCTAAAACAAAGAATGATGAACAACATCATTTCAAACAAAAAAAAAACAAGAAATCGATTTCAATAACATATGACAAACAAAAATTACACATCAACCCAAAAAACTAAAAATTGAAATCTATCGGTGATAGAAATAACTTCGATCTATTATCACAAAAAACAAAGAGACCGTAAACTATGAAATTGAGAAATAAAAAATGATGTACCAAAAGACCAAATGAAACGAGAGGAAACAAGAAGACAAAGTGCTGAAATGGGAAAGATCACGAAGAGTTGAACAAATTATCTTTGGCTTGTAAGGGCATTTTTGTCTTTTAATTAGACTTGTAGTCAAATTTTGTCATTTCTTCATTTTTTTTACCTTTTTTACATGGGTCTTTAACTCATATAGCTTAAATTGCTATATGATATTACATGAAAGATCCAATTTACTAATAATTTTTACAAAAGTCCTAAATAGGTCAATATATTTACTTGTAGGACCCAAATTACTTATTTGCCCATTTTATATTATTGGATTTATTATTTTTTTTAAAAAAAAAATTAATCGTGGGTTTTACGGTTTTGGAAAGTATTGAAAAATTTTATTACTTTCCATATACCAAAAACCGCTTTATGTAATCCATTTTACTTGCCGAAGACAAAAACGACATTGAGAGATTTATCGACAGAAACTTTGAAGAAGAAGAAGAAGACATTCGACGGCCGGCAACTTTGAAAAAATATCGACAAAAACTTTGAAGAAATTTTGAGATCAGTATTGTTAAATAATACATTAGGTATATTGAAGATATTCAGATTAATTTTGAATGTGGTATATATGATATATCTGTTATGTTTATAAGTCTAGTACCGAATAAGATAGGTGCAATTTTCTGACATATGAGTTTCTATCGTGTTCTAAAACATTATTCGATAATTTCTGAATGAAATCTTCTCACATTGTCTGTTCTGTTTAATTTGAAAACAAATATGAACTTGCATGAGACTTTTTTTGGGTTTATAAATTTTCAGTGTATTTTGTTTGCATCTTATAACATTTTTTTCTGATTAGAAAAGGAAAATAAAGAAGAGAAAGACGATGTGTTTGGCTCTGCTAATTTGTATTTTTTTATGATTAGAAAAGGAAAATAAAGAAGAGAAAGATGTCTAGCTTCAAGAATGAAGGCTATGAAATCTAACAAGGATGGCCCAATAAGGATAGACGATACAGACGTATGATGTGGAGTATTATGCTGTAATTTTGTAAGGGTATATTATAAATATGAAAACAGAGGTTTAACAAGTTGTAATATGTATATATGTCCTAAGATGAAGAAATATATTAACAAAATCAACTGGATTATCAGTCAATTCAAACCGTATATCCTAGAGAGGATGAATTCGATTTGAGAGGACCAACCGAGACACAAATTGTACTGTACAACGAATAGAAACATGTGAAACCAGATGTAGTATTTGAAACGTCTGAAAACAAGATGCATATGAATGACCGACAAGATGATTCAAATGTGAGTATATTAAATATATAGTGTAGTATATATATTATAAGATTTGTTTTAATGTTTATATTATATTTTTTTGAAGATGAACGAGGGAGATAGAACTTCTGACGTAGATCCCAACGATATGTCAGAATTTGATAACATCAATCCTAAACATAATTATACATCAGACTCTTAGGCATCTTGATTTCAATAGTTCTACCTTAACCCATATGCCCGAAGAGATGGGGAAGTTGAATTGTCCACAGACACTAAGTTATTGTGTCTTGAACTACGAAAGGTCTAATCAGCTGAGTGAACCGACTGTGTTGATCCATTTAAATGGATATTGAAGAATAAAAAATTTAGAGCAACTGAGTTACAATCCATCTGAACTCAGTTTAGTAAACCTGAAAGACATAAAAGGCTTCAAGAATCTGGAACTAGAATGGAACCTAAGCCCAGATGATCAAGAATATGAAGGTGAGAATGATGAAACTTCAACAATGGAAGGCCTAGAACGACATTCAAATGTTGAATCCTTGCACATTGACGGGTACAGCGGAGTAGGATTACCCAATTGGGTGTCCACCTCGCTCTTGAAGTTAACTAGAATTACAATTTATAAATGCCATAGATTGCAACAACTAACACAGATAGCCCATCTTCAGGCACTCACATTTCTATTTTTGGATGACATGAGCTTTCTTGAGTTCATAGACAAGAATGAACCATCTTCCTCGTCCTCTTTCCCATCTCTCGAGCTTCTAATTATCGAAAACATGCCGAACTTGGAAGGATGGTGGGAATTAGGGAGCATTCAAAAAAATTGGTTGTCAGCAACTTTCTCTACGCTTATTATCTCTAGGTGTCCTAACTCCTAAGTTAGATTCATGCCCAAGCCAAGCTTCAACAGGAGCACTTGTGTTCTTACGTGATGTGAGTGTTCAATTGGAGACTACATTAGATCCATTGTGGGGTTTGGAATGTCTAACACTGGAAAAAATTAAGGATCTCAAATATCTAGAAACCATGGAATCTCAGCTAAACATCAGTTCTTTGCCAATTTACTTCGAGATTTAGAAATAAATAAATGCTCGAATTTGATGAGTTTACCTGAATGGATTAGCAGCATTACTTCGGTAGAGGAGCTGGAGATTATGAAATGCCCGAAACTAAAAGTAGCTTTCGCATCGGCGGTTGCCCCGAAGTAGAACAAAACTGCAAAGAGGGAGGAGAGGATTGGGCTAAGATTGCTCACATTCCCCATTTTGAGCACTTTCTTGTCCACGACTAAGAAGAAGAATTTTTCATGCACTTTTGTTCTCTTCCTCTTAATTCTTTTTCTTTTATGAATCTAATTTTGTCATTCATTGAGAAAATAATTTTTTTTGAGTTTATTTTTTACATAGATTGCAATTTTTTTATTCACTTTGTTTTGATTCTACTCTATTTTCATCTTAGTTGATTAGAGATTAGAGATTGCAGTTTGGAAAAATAAAATAAAATGAAAAGATGGAAAATAATTTTTAAAAAAACAAATTTTGACAAAATATTCATAAGAACTATTTCTTTTCTACTAACGTAAATAATTTGTCATTTTTTTTTATTTTTTAAAAAACCTTTAATAGAATATAGTACTTTTTAAAAAAATATATATGTGAAAATAGGGTATGCAATTTAGATTTTTTCTAAGCGAATTAACAAAATCTACTTTGTTTTCAAGGTTCAAAGATTAAAATAGAAATTTTTAAAAGTTTGAAAATCAAATTTGAACCTCAGCCAAAATAAGATTTAAATCTATCTTTTTATATGTGTTAATTTTTTATTAAACTAAAACATACATACACACTTTCGTAATATTGCAAGTTTTTTAAATAATATTCTTAACATTATAAAGTTCAAAGTTTATTTTATAATTTATATTATTTTAGTACAAAAGAAGTAAAGTAATTCACTTTACTAAAAGAAATCCTTGAGTTCAATAGCTTCTTAGTGGTTAAAAAGTTTCAATTAAGTCTCTTATCAAAATTGGTTTTTGACAGATTCACTATTACGGAGTTAATTAACCTAAATTGAGATGAAAATCTAAATTAACTCTAAATTATACCAATTTTCTAAGAATACTATAGACTTTTCTTTTTAAATTATAATGAACTTTTCGACTATGTGAGGGTTTTTAAGAAAAGTAATGTAAGTTTTATTATTAACTAAATTTAGTGCTCGCTTGAGAATGAAGGATGAAACTGAAAAATAGTGAATCAAAAAGAAATAAATCAGAATTTTTTAACATAAAAAAGGAATTGAATGTAATTACAAAATTTACATGGATGTTTATATCTTTGTTGTGGATAGGTGAGAAAAAAAAAAAGCAAGATTCGAAATAAAATGTCAAATAAGCATAGTTCAGCATCTCGTAGTTGGAGTTTCGATTCCACATTCTAAGTATTATTGAAAAAATACAGAAAAAAAAATGAGATATTTCACAACTCGTACGTGTCCTGGTTTTCTCTCAAGTGTGGATAGACAAAGCTTAAAATTACTTCGAATTAACCAAATGTCATTTTGATATCACAAATGTCGAACCCACATCTAGTTGTACGATGTGTGTTGCACATTACTTGCGTCAATCATTTCATACTCCAGAGAACTCAACTCATGAGCCTACAGGCTCAATTTGAAATGTATGGAGCTGCCTTTCAACAACATGATCAGTTTCAAACCAAGCAAAATAAAAATAACAATTACAACGAAATCAAAAGTTATAGTGGCAGTAATACCTGAATGAGTTCAAAGTTGAACAAATATGGCAACAAACCTAAGGTGAATCCCTTTACTCATAGTTTATTGATGCTGCAAAGGAACTGCTAACTTTCAAAATTTGCAATCAATTTCACTTTCTGCAATAATATCAGCCAATTTCCAACATATTCATAGGCTTAGAACCATTGCTTTTTGCCATCCATATCCATTATGGCGTCAAACCAATAACAATTATATATTCAAAAGATCAAAAAAGGAAAAATAATTGAAATTGATTTTGTTTGACCAAAACAGGATTCTCTTCTCCCTATAAAGATAAAAATTACTTGTGAGATTGGTTTTGTTGCAATAATTGAAGCTGCATGGGGGGGAAAATTTACTCAATTAATTTATATTTATGATCTTTCCCTGTGCCTGTTGTCGTCATCAGCATTGGACAAATTGTCTCCATATTCTAAAAGTCAATAATGAAGGCTTAAAATTGAAAGACTAACTTGCAGGCTATAACCCACAACTTTCCTAATGAAACCGTTTTGACATTGAAACATTAAGCTTATACTTTGTAAATAAAGATGACAACAAAATGATATGAATTCAGACCTCTTGATCTTCATAGTAGATAGCACTGCAGCAAAACGTCAAAGCTTTGAGGCCGAGCGTTCGGGTGAATCCTCTGTTACAAAAGATTGATACATGTCTGCTTCAAATAAGAAAACAAAGTACATGAAAAAAGTATATGAAGAAGTGTTCGTAAGAAATATAAGGGCCAGAACAGAACATAAAAATGAATACTGCCCACATATATCCTTGCGAACGTAACAAATTTTCAACCTGATACAGGTGGTTGTCCATCTCCTTTCTTTCTACTTCCTATCACAAGGTCGATCGAAATCGATTTGACCAGTTGCTCAGCTACAATTCTGAGCAAAGGAGTCATTTTCATTTTTGAGTAGTGTTAGCTACACAGACAAAGAGACAAAAATGATTGATTTCTTCAACACTGATAAAAGTCTCCAAATTTCATCTACATCTTTGGACAAAGCTCCAGAAGAATGCTTTGAGATATAGTTTGGCTACAAGTGATGAAAACCCGATTAAAAATTCTCTCGGATTGATTTCATAGATGGAACTGTTTATACATGAACAAATGCTGTTGAAGTCGCTGTACAGACTTTAGTTAGCAGTACAAAAATAAAGGGAGGGGAAAGAACTTAGAAGGTAAAACCTAAAAGAACTACTAGGATAAATTGAAAATATATAAGCCTATAAATTTGAAATACTTCCAATTCTAGGGAGAGCAGAAGAGATAAAAAGGCAGAAAGAATCCTGGTTGATACTAATTCATACTGGGAGGTTCCGCTTTGTAGCTTCCATTTTCAAAAGAAGATCTTTAATATCTGCCTCCATCCGTATCTTCAAGCTAGAATATTCTCGATGAGCCCTTTCTAGAGCCTGGAGTTCCTCAACTTTCTGCTTGCGCAAATCCTCGGCTTCTATCAAACGCAACTTGGCAATTCTACTTGTGTACTCTTCATCAATTTTTTTGTTTTTTGCAATAGCAATGCGCTTTAAACCTTCTGCTTCTCTTCTAGCATCATCAGCCCGTGCTTGAAACATTTTGGCCTCTGCAAGTTTTATTCTAACAATACTGTCCAATTCATCAAAAAGAGGTTCCCTGTGAGAACTTATCTGCAATTCTGGCTCCATTACACGTTTGTCACTCCGTTCATAGTTCAAACTAGGATGAGCATTCGCTGCTCTTTCCGTTTGGGGGACTTTTTCAGAATAAACAGATTTTAACCATGGAGCGTCCTGACATGAACCTGAAATTCCGTTGCTGCTTTTTGATTGATCCTTTCCAGATGGAAGTCGTTTCTTGCCTAGCTTGGAAAAGTCGGCATCTGAAATCACACATGAAATAAAAACAAATACAAAAAATGGGTAGAAATTAGCAACATTCGAATTCACACCAACCGAAACAGGGCCAAGCATGAGAAAGAAAATGTGCAAATTTCCCAAATTGCTACTAGGCACTACTAAAAGCACATATAGTTCCAAATTTCCATTACGAAGCATCGAGAACAGCAATAGTGAAGTTATAGGCACTAATCAAATCTTGAGAAGTCATAACAAAAATGAACTTGTCTTATCAAAGAACATTCCTCAGACCCACAATGAGAACCACAAGCCAAGCTGCTCAAAAGAAAAGCTGAATGCACAGAATATCATAGAACAATCAAATCAAGAAAACGTTTTGCAGAGAAAATAAGAAAAATTTCCACGATGGTATACAAGTCTCTCTAACAAAATCACATTAGATTCATATTGACGGCTCAGAAGCATACGAGTCTCAGAAATTCTGGCAAACAAAAGAAAGGAAGCGATTCTTATGTAAATTCCTTATGAAACAATGGCAAGATAAATTCTCCAAACCATAACAACCCAGCATTAAACAGATAGTCAATAAAATCAACTCTCCAAAAAAAACTAAACAAAACATCATTCGTAATACGACTATTTCACTGTAGTAGAGGATATCAGTGTCAGTTGCAAGGGAATAAAAGAAGGCGACATGAAAAACATGAATTTTAACTTACCAGAAATGAAACTCATAATATGAGTGTACACCTCAGGAAGATTTGACTTATTGGCTAATCTTGACAGCATGTGGTCCGCAAGTTCATGAAGTTGTTTCCCTCTCACGTCCTTACTGGCAGAGAAAATTCTTTTAACATATTCAAGTTCCCTGGAGAGATTTTCAGCCGTCCAAAGCTTGGCAAAATTCTGAAAAACCTCCTTCACGAACCCAAACATCTCTGAAGGGTGATCACAGGCAACACAATGAAACTGCATTTCAGTTGCTCCTTGGTCCCCTGTCGCACTAGGACCATTTCTAATATAAGATTCACGTAAGGCACAATCCACATGACACCAGTGAAGACAAACATCACAGCCAACCCAACTACATGTCTCAGACGCCGTATCAAATTTTGAACAAACAAGACACATACAAGCACTGCAAAATCCGTTTCTTGGTCCACAAACTTTACAGTCACACTCGTCCACAGGCAAAAGATGCTTGCATATCATATTTCTGCATCTTAAGTTTAGAAATATCTCAGCTAAGTCTGCCGATCCAACAGCACTTATTTCCTTAAGGAAATCTGGTAGACCAGTCTTTAGAGCAACCAAGATTTCCAACTGTGCTCTGTTGCATTTAAGTAGCATATCCATAGTGATGTCCGACCTAGTTTGCAGTGTTTTCTGGATAGCATATAATGGACCACGTTTGTCTGCTGCATTGGACATGATCTCAAAAATACTTGCTTTCAGATGTTCTATGAACGGACCTGTCATCTCATTAAATTTCTTAGCCATTTCATTCACTTGATCAGTAATTAGTCTGGCAACTACAGTTTCAATCAAATCTGAACCTCCCATCGAAAACTTATCCTGTTCCTTCAAGCTACTAGCTCTATATAAACTACCACTAACCTCTTTCACTATTCTTTTCTTTTCCAAATTAATAGTTAATCCACCATCATGAGATACTACTCTTAACGAAGGTGATCTAACATCATCATTAGACTTGGAGTTTCCTGCCAACTGTTTATGAAAGCTTAATTGCCTATCCAATCCACTGACAATTTTTGAGCTATCTTCCTCACATGAATGACGACCCATAATGGTTTCAATGTTCGGAATACCATGTGATGATTGAGACGGTTGAATGCCACCATTGCCGTTCATCAAAATTCTTTGATACAGGGGAAGTTCCTTCGACTTAGACTCATTCTGTGACTGTCCCGCCCAAGCTCCTTGAGAAACCTGATCAATTCCCTGAAATATGGGACGACTTCCAACTGATTGTTCGAAGTTGTCCATTGAATTCTGATTCAAAGAACAGCTTGGGTTGTGAAAGAAAGAGTGAGACCCTGAGAAAGACATTGATGGAGCAAATCCATCTGAATTAGTGCAAAAAGTATTACTCAGGGACTGAACACTTCTTCCTCGGCTTGGGGAACTGGGTGCCACAATTGAATCACCAGTGGCACCAAGAGGTAACAAAACATTCGGTAAGCTTAGAGAAAGATCAAGAGGCTCTAACGTAAGCTTTTGATTCCTCTGCCTAATATCACCAGATTCATCCACTCTCTCGAGTTTTCTTACAGGAGATCTTGTGAACAACTCAAAGCCCCTGGTACTTGGCCCTTCCATATCATTGTCCCTACAAATTTCAGTAGCTCCATGTTCTCTGTCTGCCCATGCTCCATCTTCTGTAGAATATGCAGCGTGAGAGGTTAAAGGACTAACGGCCACACTCTTTCCTTTGTCTCTAAAATTTTGAGTCATTGCCTCGCTAATTTTTGTTGCCTCTCCGTCTGACAATTCTTTTTCTACATCATTGCCTGGTACATCAAAATCCTTAGTCTTCATATCTGGATCGATGCCCTTGCTGTCCTTGCAATACTCATCCAACTGAACTGAAGTCTCTAAAGAGTTCTTGTCATCTGTCTCAATACGTTGTTCTCTTTCACTGGCTAAACTGTCTTCCAACTTGTTGCCTTCATCAGCCACAACATCCACCTCATCCTTGGTACAATTCCTAATATTATTCCACACATTCTTAAAATTATTCAACACATTCTGTCTTTCTGACAAACCAGCATCGTCACTGCAAACTTCTTTTGATTTAGTCATATCCGTGCCCTTGTCCAACAATTCAACCTCTGCTACAATACTAACTTTCTGATCTTCTACTTGGTTTTCGCTTTCAACCTCCCTCTGATCATTATCAGCCTCCAAAAGTTTTTCTGCTGCCAATTTATCCTCACTCTCAGGAAAAGATTCAGCTTCACATCCAATTTCAGATTTGGGCTCAGACTCAGGTTCAACATTTAGTTCAGCTTCAGGTCCAATAGCAGGTTCAGCCTCAGGATCAGGCTCTAATTCTCCTTCCTCCATCTCACTGTTATTACCACTTTCAACCTGCAGGTCCTCCCCTTTCTTCACCTCCACACTCTTTGATTGTTCACTCTCCGAGTCCTTCGACCATGTTGGTGACTTAGACTTCGATTCTTGGGCTCTCATACCCCTTGAAACCAAACTAGGTGAGGCTCTTAACTTAGATTGCTCACTACTAGAATCTTTAGACAGAGACGGGGATTTCACATCCCTCAATCCCTTGGGAGAATTCCTCGCACTCCCTCTCTCTTCCAATCCTCCAACAACCCCACCTCTGTTTCTTGCTCCCTCGTCAACATCTTTATTCCAGCTCCCAAATCTCCGCCAAGAAGACACACTGCCTTCTCTCCTTGACCTATCCCGCTCTGATCGAAACCCTTTAGGATACTCCCTGCGAGTCCCAGAGTAGCTTTCCGACCTATGAAGCGCAATACGATCCCCTCCACCGCCACTTCCACTACTGCCAGCATAACCCCTACTCTCTCCACTTTCCCGAAACCGATCGAACCCTTTCCGCCTATCAAAACCTTCAAAATCATGATCTGACCGCTTACGCACCAACCTCAAACCTTCCCGATCCTCATCCACCGATCGATCCCGATAATATCTACCAGACGAAGACGACATATTCTTCCGTACAGCCTCGGATTTATGATAAAACACACGATGTGAAGACGACGTCCGACTCAACACAGGATCCTTACCCGGATTTTTCTCCGCATACGAATCGAGATCGTCGCAAGACTTCAGCCTCTTCATTACGAAATCAAACAAATGGCAACAACAACAACAAACAGGAAAAATAAAACAAATCCCACGAAAAGGAGATTAAAGCTAAAAAATTCTAAACCTCCGCCGATAACCCATATAAAAATTTAAAGAAAAATGTCCAGATAGCTAGGGCTTGGAACTTGGAAGAACCCTAGCTTTAAAACACGACTGGTAAAAGAGACAAACAAAAGAAAAATAGAACCATAGAATGAGTTAGCGGAAAAGGGAGAGGGAAGAGAGGGCAGTGGTGGGTATAGGAGATTGACCGGCAACGGCAACGGCGTCGGCGAGAAAAAGGGAATTGAGAAGGGACAAAATGGGAAAATAGGAAAAAGGAAAATTCATGGTGGGGAGGTTTAAAAGCTGAGTCCAAAGTAGTCAACGCAGTATAATAGGTTTTAAGCAGCAAAAGAGAGAGAGTTTGATACGCAAAGTGTTGAGAAGAATTCGCAAATTGCAATATTTTAGTGTGTGAAAATGGGACTGTTCTTCTTCCCCTCCCTCTCTCTCTCTCTCTCGGCTTCGCCAATACAAAATTCCCAAAATTTGAGACACACACTGGCGCTCTCTCTACTCATTTTCTAAATATATAACATACCCATGAAACTTAACCAACCCTACAATTCTCAATTTTTTTATTATTTAAAACCTACTAATAATTTAGATTCATTCTTTTAAAATTAAGTAAAGATTTTAAAGATGTGGTTATTTTCATCTTTAAATTTTCAATTTTGTTTATAATAGATTCTTAATTATTTTAAATTGTGTATCTAACAAGTTATTGATGTATTCGACATTTTTCTCAAAGTTACTCATCTACTATACATAAAAGTGAAAGAATGGAATATTATTATTGACTAAATAGTATTTATATTGCTCAAATTGAGTCAATATAGCATAACTTTGTTATAATTCACGTGCATTTCATGTCGAATATCCTATCATCGTTGTTCTAAAAATATATACATTTTTAAAATTAAAAACTCCTCGTTTAGTTAAGAGAAATCGAGAATTCATTTCAATTACTTCTCTTTCTCCCCTTTCCAGCAAAACAATATATTACATATTTTAAAATTAAATAATTTAATGAGAGAATTATCAAAAATAACAAAATTGACAAAATATTTATAATACTGACCGTCACTAATATGTTTCTATTAATAACATTGATAAAAAATTATATAAATTTATTAGTAACTATCAGGGATAGAATCCAAATTTTTGTTATTTGTAGATATTTTAATTTATTTTGCTACTTTTAAAAAACGTTCCAATTTAATTTCATTTCATGTTTATAATATAGAAAAAGAAATGCCTTATAATATACATGACTTATTTTAAACGTGTTTCGTAGATTCAATTTCTAATAACATTGACATACTAAACATCCATCCTTGTTTTCTCTTTGTAAGTTAGAAAATTAAAATTTCTATCTCCACGTTAACATTACTGCTACTACTACTATTTTGGGTTGGAAAAAAAATATTTTGACTTAGGATGTGTGTTAATGAATAACAATTAAAAGAATAGTTCATGTATCTCAATATTTTTAATAAAATAGTAGATCACAAGCTTTGTTATACTACTCTTATTATTATTAAATAAATCTAAAATTCAGTCAATAATTTAATATTTTGATTGAAAATTTTATTTTGTATGTTTCCATTTTTTATTATGGGTTTTTTTAGAACAAAATACATTTTTAGTTCTTAAATTCTATGTATAGTTTATATTTGATCCATAATTTCAACGGTTATATGTTTAGTTATTAAAATTTTAATTTGATTTCAATTTAATTTTGGGGGTTCAAAAGTATATTTCATCACCAGTTTTCAATAACAAAAAAATGGTGAAAAATATTTCACTATTGTTAAATTTATTTTCGTTAAATATTCAATTTTTTTTTGTGTTAATGTGTATGGATTATTTTAATTTTGTTTTTAATAACAAAAAAATTGTGAAACCTATTAATTATAATTTTCTATATATAAATGAGTATTGATTTAAATTTTGAGATTAGAGGTGTAATATCTTAAAATATATGACTAAATTGAAATAAAACTTAAACATCAACGATAAAATTATAACCATTTAAATCCTAAAAATGAAATTATTCGAGTGTCGCGTTTTTTTAGCTCGATTTTCAAAATTCAAAATTTAATCTTATAATTACAACTAGTTAGTTTTTAGGTTAATTTTCATACATATAACCAACCGACAAAATATTTACTCATACGACATAACAAAATGAAAAATGTCATAAAGCTAACCATTTTCTTTAAATATTTCAGGTTTACCTTTTATTCTCTTTCTCTTATTTCAATCATCTTTTTCTCGTGCAATTTTTAAAATTTATTTTTTTATTCAAATTATTATTTGGTTGCTTAAGATTGGGTATCAAATATAAAAGATTCTATACAAAAAAGTCCAATCCAAACAATATGAAAAAAATATTTAAACGATTAAATCTAAATGATCGTCTACGAAAATTGAAAAAAAAATAACTACAAACAAATATACCTTTTTTATATTTTTTATTATAGGTTTGTGGACTTTTTTTTTTCATTTTCGAAATTGTTTATTTCAGTGTTTGTTATATTTTTTAAAAAACCCCTCGGTTTTGCAATATTTATAATTTTAT
The DNA here is from genome assembly GCA_025688845.1 of Cucumis hystrix. Taxonomy (NCBI): domain Eukaryota; kingdom Viridiplantae; phylum Streptophyta; class Magnoliopsida; order Cucurbitales; family Cucurbitaceae; genus Cucumis; species Cucumis hystrix. The sequence goes on from CM046883.1 coordinate 23,954,133, forward strand.
AATTTCTATTATAATAGTCGTTATTGTGATGAGGTATTGTGTTGAGCACTTAGGGATCCACTTTTGAGTAATAAAAAAGGGTGAAAAGAAAAGACGTTAGGATAGCCGTCCAGGTGGCTAATCAAACGTCAGACGTAAGATTGTGAGATTGGGTTTGACGAATTGACGCTTTATTGAATGTCCTCTCGTCCCTGTTTTCTGATGCTCACATTTGAAATTTTTATTTTTTTGACTTTTCAATTTGAATTTCTTGATTTCTAATCCTGGCCCTTGGATCCCATCTGGGTCCCCATATCACATGCCACGTGTAGGGTAAAGTGAGACCCACGGTCAAATGTCAAATTAATTGATTGTGGGAAAAAGGATTCCCATATTTTGCTCTCTTTTATTCATTTTCGAATGGCTTGGGCTTCCCCTATTCTCAAAAGGTCAATTCTTCACCCCTTTCTTTCTTATACTATAAATTTTGAACTATATATGTTTTTTCAAATTTGGTAATAGTCGAGTTAAATTCACTTTTTGATATTGTAAATATGAAATTTGAGTTGTATTACATGCGATTTTTTAAATTAATTATAATTTGATTTCAATTTAGCTGCTGATATGTTGAGTGAATGTTTGGATGGTGTGGAAATTGCTTTAGATATCATAAATTTTTCATTAGTAAAACTTAAAAATTTAATACAAAAGTGAAATGAAACAATAAGTTTTAAATATACAAACTTACAACTTCAGAAGAAAAAAAATCGTTTGAAAAAACTTTAGAAAGGAAAAAAAAAAAATGCACTATACATGTGCATAATTGATTTATTTCCCTGCAATAAAATGAGACTTTGGTTATAATCAAACTGGAATTTTTATCAGTATGGAAACATCAAACTGGGATTGAATTTACAGATTTAGACTTCTAATTTCCTTTTGAATATAACCTCGTTGTATTTCGATTTCACTTGTATCTAGAAGAAAAGGTTAAGATAAAAACATGGCTTGTGTGGTGAAAATAAATAACATTGTCTATCCATAAATAGCCAATAAGAACGTAGCTTAACTAACACCCGCCCGTATCATGTGCTGTGAAAATAAATAACATTGTCTATCCATAAATAGCCAATAAGAACATAGCTTAACTAACACCCGTATACGCTAAAAATTAAAAAAATTTATGGTTCAAATCGTTATTTCCATTTTTACAAAAAAAAAAAATTAATAATAATAGCATCAACCTAACGACTAACAAAAAAAAATATTGAAATAACATAGCCAACTATTTATCACAGCATGTCAACTCACTAGCTTTTGAATAATAAAATTGATGTCAAAACTAAACAAAAGCATGATCCAAAGCCTAAAGATTTAAATGAAGCTGCCTAATTGAAGTAATTGAATGTGGCAAGGGCTAGATTTAAATTTACGTTAGTCACATCACCTAAAAATAAACATATTATAGAAGCCATTACTTTTATCACATCAACATAGAAATAATATAAATTAATTTTAAACAACCATAGTCAACATCCTGATTAGAATTCCATTAGACTAAATAAAAAAATTTATATAAATATATTTTCCCAATAAACTGATTAAGAGAGGGAGAGAAATGAAGGGAGCCTCACCTCACCTCACCTACATAACTACAGTATATGCCTATATTATTAATATCACAAAAGTTACAGTTTGAGAAGCATAAGCTTCTCTAGTAATTTTTACAAATGGAACCTCCTTAGAAGCCCAAATCAAAGGCATACCAATTAAGAATGCACTCTTTGGACAAATATGACCATGGAGTCCGAAGTGCAGACAAAGATAATGCCCAAACCCAACTAAAAGCCTATTTCTATTATCCAAATTCAGGGGCACCAACAATGAATGGTATCAACAATCTGTGAGCATGCAGCTGAAGGAAGCCCAAGAAAACACTATTGAGCATTTAGCTCTCAAGAAAATAGCATGAATGAATTAAATGAAATATATACAAGAAGCATGGCAAGAACTTGCATCAACGTCTGATGATTCAATGAGAAGATGGTTGGAGCAGCAGCAGATGCTCAATATAGAAGGCTAGAGGTTTTGGTTGCTCACCTTGAAATCTTATAGCCATTCATCATCATTGCCAAAAAGCCTCTAAGTATTCCTTTTCAAGTCTATTTCCACGGCTTAACAGCCAGCTGCCTTTAGAAAGTTGTCGTATGGGCTTGAAGATGGTAGTTGAAAGAGGTGGGGATACTGTTGGACCTCAATTGAACAAACCCTCGGAAGGATGTCCATGGACGAACGCCGTTTCCTCGGGAAATCTGAGTCAACAAATGGGTTTCCACTCTGCATTTCGGTGAAATTAAGTCAGGTTTCACAGGAAATGGATAGTAAAAACAGAATGTGGCCATGGTTGATGTTAGTGTATGAGCACAGTTAGATGTATGTTCCAAAATACTCAAAGAGAGAATAGTAAGATCTCAATTTCTATTAAGATGCTTTGGTCTCTATTTTTCTCTTCATCTAGTATTAAATCAGATCAAAAGTGGAGTATATGATAAAGGACATACCGTATTTACACTGAAGCGAACGCGACGTCGTGAAGGCTCTTCCTTTTCTTGATTGTTCCCGCCATGCACAGAAGTTCTACCTGAACGCTGCCCTTCACTTGTTTGAGAGCTTGTAAAACTGGATACCTTTTCCGGCTTTCCTTCTAAGAGGGCCTCACAATTGCCAGCCATTTCCTTGTAGGGCAAATTTACTGGGAAGGAGCCTGATGTTTTTCCTACTTGATTTGATATAGTGGAAACCTGAATCATAGCTCGTTAATAGTAAAAATACATCTCTTATTAAAAAAGGGCAAGATACATTAATTGAAAAAATGTGATAACTAATAACAAGCAATCTGATTGATATTTTCTCAAGACAAGCAAATCAAGTAAAATTTATGGTTGGGGAAAGAACTACCATCCTGTTTCTGATTATATTTCTGCATACTTGCTTTTATTTTTCAGAAATAAAGATAAACAGACATCACTTAGACGTGTTAGAAGAAACTTAGAAATATATCAATTTAAGTCTTTACCTACAATAATAGATCTCAATAGTCTGTAAGGAATAAGAGTAAGAGAGTCAAAATCAAGCCTTTATCATCATGTCAGTAATCCAGAAAGGGTGAAATCAACTGTATTGGTGGTGCCACTCAATTCTAGCACTAATCGATGAACTTGGATGGAGGAATGATAGTTCTTTCAATGACGTGGAGGGATGGAGATCACATATTTGCATAGAAGAATGAAGTTTCCATCTTTTTTTCATTATACTAAAGACTGTGTCCTAAGACTCCTAACCAAACTCCAGAAAGGTTCGTTGTCAATTTTCAGAATCACTAAAAGTACATTCATATTTCCCCTTTCCTTTAACTTAAACCTCTTACTCATGTAGTTTGCATCTGCTATGATTCTTAATTACATTTGTGGAGATGATATATTGACCAAAATTCTATAGACTCACACCTTATGCCACCATAAGGACTTTGCTGTATAGCATATTAACTTACCAACTTCATAAGCTCATTGGCACTCATGAGAATTGGACTTCTCAAGGGCTTCTCTATCTCAAGATCACTTTGACTTTGAGGTTCCTCACATAAATTAACATTACCAACCTGCTAACCAAACAAAAATGTAAAGTTAGTTCACAACTTGAAAATAGTTGAAAATATTGGATACAAAGATGAATGAAGTGAAAGGGACCATCTCAAGAGTTCCGTCATTCTTGGGTCCACATTGATATATTTCTCCAGGTGTGACAAAGAACTGAGTTCCTAAAGGACAAACATCATCTGGTAAAAAATCTTGAAGTAGTTGCTCTCTGATAGATGATAGCTCGTTCTACATTTAAGATAGAAAAAAAATAGTTACATCAACTAGAAGTAGAAACTATGACAACCTATTTAGTAGTATGCTGAAATAATGTTTACTTCCGACTTATTTTCCAATGTCTGCAAAACTAGCTTAGCAAATGACTCTTTAGATTGGCTTTCACTAGTATCAACTGAAGAAAGTGACTTCACAGCATTTTCATTGTCTTCTTTTGAACCGTATATCTGCTTGGGATTGTCTTGTCCTAAATTAACTACCTGTAACTTGCAATCTTCTACCAACTTTACAAAAGGATCAACCTGATAGAAGTAAAAATTCATAATAAGTGGACGAACATTACTCAAGAAAGAAGAAGATTAGTCAAGTTAAAATCTCTGACTTTCTTTGAGATCCACATTCCTTGGAGTAGGACTAAGAAAATTCAAAAGTCAGATCAAGAAGAATGCACTTAACATCCAAAAAAGAGAGATATTGATCTAGAAGATACACATTTCAGTACGACGTAATCAGAGTGGCAACAAAATTGTTACACCTACTGTTTCATTAGTAAGGGCAGCTTTAGCACGAGGTACAAGAGGCACAATGTTGTATGCTTTTGATGTGAAGATGATCATCGAAGTTGCCAAAGTAAAAAGGGATCTACGACGTGATGGCTGCAATTTCCCTGCAATTTGTAGAAGTCTCTTTTAGTCGCAGAGATGGCCTAATGAAGATCCACTCATGGTGATGAAAAATAACTTCCATTCGAATGCATGCGGAATTTCAACTTCATCTTTACTCTTTATTCTTACTGAAGTGTTGCACCACATTTAAAGTCTTTAGGTTATAGCCTTTCTGCCATTTATATGTCGAGTAAATAAACCATAGATTTTTTTATTCAGTAAAAAAATAACAGCTGTTTGTTTATAAAGGTAAATATATGGTCTTTATTTCTACAGCTATCCCACATCTAACATGGTATAGTTTCAGTGGAGTCGGTTTTCGTGATTCCAAATGAAGATGTTGAAACTTATGGGATCTTAAAATAAAAGAAAGATATGATGCAAAATCATACAATTTATTGCCCCGGAGCTTACCACAAAATTTCTAGATAATGAACAAGACTGGTACGCTAATTTTATAAAAGCTTTCTCGCAAAGTTTTTACATCACAGTGAGTTACTCATCCTTGCTCTTATTTGAATGGGATTATAAATCTGGCAAGATTTCAGAAACTCAACAAAATGAAATAGAACTTTTAGATAGTTCTAGAATGTACAATACCTCCAGCAAGGGCAATGCTCCGCAAGGAAAATGCTAGTTGGAAACTTCGAATGAGTGTCTCGTGACTCGAGTGCTATTAATACAGCACATCATAAGGAAAAAGAAAATTAATATAGTGATATATTCTTATATATTTATAGCATAAAATGAACATGTATAAAATGAACTAGCAAATATCTATAGCATAAGCTGATATCTTAATATAACATGTGAATTAGGCTTCAAAAGAGTTCACAAGAATCAAGAGAACTCTAAACTGAGGGTCACAATTACATAGCAACTTCTTCCTTGATTCTTGTGAACTCTTATGAAGCCTAATTCGATTGTATAACTAAAAAGTTGCATCTAATTGATTATTATTCGATTGTATAACCATAAATGATGCATCAACATCATTGTTATAAGAACTTTTCTGAATAAGCCAATGTCCTCTTTCATAACCAGTGGCAGTTCACCATGCAAACCTTAGGAATTTAAATTTGCAACTAGAAGATCCTCAACCCATAAATCATCATTTCTTCATGGAATTCATTGAAACTTTTCACATTCTATATTTTACTCATAAAAGCCCCTTTGAACTATCAAAATGTTAGTTAGCTCTACAACACTTCACAAGACCAATGAAATGTGTTCTTATCCACACTATTAGATTGGTTGCCATTTCAAAGATTTTTCACTAGTTTTCCCACCTTAAGTTTTCTTCTCAAGTTCAGGCAGTACAGTATTTATCCACTGAAAACCCATACTTAACATACTAAACCAATGGATCAATAACTCATGGAAACAATTTTGGATCCTAAAATTAATACAATTAAAATTTAATTACAAAGTGATTCCACTTGAACAGTATATAAGAAGCAACTTTGACACATTCTTTTTTAAAAACACAACGAACAGAGCAAATTAGTAAAAGGTATCCTTCAAATTTGTCAAAAAAAAGTCGTATACCTTTTTAAAAGAGAAAAAATTATTGATGAATAAAATAAGGGGAAAATCCCAAAGCACTTATTGGTCAAAATTCATTTATTCTACATGGTCATATAATATCTAGTGTCTTACCAGTGATGTCTTTACAAGCCAAAGCGTTTTTCAAACTACACAAAATTTTATCTCTAGCATACCAATATACCACAAATATACCATCAGTCACAATGATGACTCACACTATCATAGCTATAATAATGGTAATCACGACAAAATGAAGTTGACTAAAGAAAAGAAATATGAACTCTTATTGTCAGTTCCAAAGTATAGTATGGAGTATATTACTAAGTGTCTACAGAAAAACATGTACTAATTCAATATATTGATTGAACAAACAGTAATGAAGTTACCTTACTCCGTGCAAACAGCAACACCAGGCAGTAAGTATGAGCAATTGCTTCATAGTTTTCAGGTTTGTTTAGAGGAGAGATAGATTGTGCCCATATTGATGAGAGCAAATTGGTAATTTGGCGGCTGCTAAGCCTAAGGAACATTGTCTGAAGGTTTAGCCCAACAAAATGACAGTATCAGACAATGAAGAAACAATACTAGAGGAATCTTTACAGATATGGTAATAGAGAACATACATACCGGTTCATTTTCTGAACTCCCCAAAGGTTTCTCATCGGCAACCACACTAGGTGGATATACTTTCAGACTATAAGCTCGGCTGTAACTGGACTTTAGTCTATTCAGTACCGTATTATTGTTGACCATTGAATCTTCTTCTATAATTGACCCTGTAGCTCGAATTGATGGATTCTTTTTCACAGTGTAAACTCGGCTGTAACTTGACTTCAGTCTGGTCAAAATTGGGTCACTTTCAATCTTTGTAACCTGTTGGATAACAGGTTCTTCATCCATCTTCAAGATGATGTTCTCTTGTACAGAATAATGCTCGACTTTCACTTTCTGGAAAAGTGCTGCTGAAGAGGAAAACACAGAAACAGTTCTTGAGAGTGTCCTCTGAATATAAGCAGGCTTTGTGGTGTGGGGAATCGAAGCACGAGGGCGTGGGCAGACAGATGATGGAACCAGAACAACAGAAAATATGCGGTGAGCACCAACTCTGGTTTCATGGTCTGAGCAAACCATTGCCAGTAGTAATTGATGAAATAATGCCTCAGGAAAAGCCTGCAGCACATTTTATTAGTTCTTAAAAGGACGGAGAAGATGGGTAAAGAAAAGGTGATGCAAAAGACATAGATCGTGAGCTCTTGCCTTATCTTGGTATGCCAAATTTGGTACAGATGCCACAATTTGAGCTGTACGGTAGACAGTAGAAATCAATGTTTTGGCCATCACAGGAATATTCGACAATTTTTCTAGCATTCCAGCCATCATCTCTAGAATCAGACTTGCATCTCCAACCTGAACCACATTTCAGGAGAATCAGCACTGGATCCTTTACAACTCACAAGAATGTTCGGGAGTCAGAGAGATTATAAGAAATAAAATTTTCTGTGGCTGTGGTGTGCATGTAGGCATCTTTCGTGTGCAAGCAAACCCAACAATAAATGAATACTGTGATTCTTATAAATGCAAAACACGTAAATGTAAAAATGAACGTTGGCTATAAATAGGCATTGCCTTTGTTTGGAGTCTGTAGTTACTGGTTTGACAGGTAACTTTACCCAAGCAAAATATGTTTTGGTAGGTATCTACAATGCCTAGAATCAGGTACATCAAGTCCCTTACGCTAAAGATACTCAACTAGATTTTGTGAATCTCAAAATACCCACTGAAATTTACTTAGGGAAGGACATTCATAAAGATCAGATACATTTCTCCGGGTTGATGAAATATTCAACCCTTTTGGCAGTTTGACTCTATAAGCATTTGGTCAACATTTGGCGTACATTTGTAAATGCCAGTTTTCCTCTGGCGTAGTTAAAAAAGAATTGCAGTATGAAGTCTACCCTTCATATGAACAATAAATAGTATAATTGACATAAAACTCCTTAATTTCTCCATCATTTATACTTGTCCCAGGCTTTTTCAATCTTCTTCTTAACATCCTTGAGAAGCCGCATAATATGTCCAGTTATTTTAACCCCTTCTGAATTTTGTACAAAGACCAGGCTTAATGAGTATTATTATGCCAAAAGTCAGTTGAGGCTGTCTTGTTAAAAAAATTAATCCAAATTCACATTAGTCCGCTTCCTTTGTGAGTCATTTGTTTCCTTACTAAAGTACTCCACAGGTCTCCACTTTTGTCCTAATTCGTCATCTCCTGCATCTTCATTTCACTTAGAAAATAAAGTTCAGTAGGAAAGAACTGCGTAAAAGAAGTTTCTCCATTGGTAATTCCAAACTCTACTGCATTTAGATAATGTAGAAAATGTGAACCTACTTGGGTGGTTGCACATTTCCTTCCCATAGACCAAAATGTAATCAAAGTAGATCACCGAAGAAGGTTGTAAAATGTCAAAATGAGCCTAGCTCAAAGGTAATGGAGCTGGCCTTCCATCCTAGAGGCACGAGGTTCAATCTCCAAATCCCACAATTGTTCTAAATAAAAAGGATGTACAACCAAGGTGAACCTACTTGGGGCCCTGTTCATATGTCTTGAATAAAAGTTGCTTTCCATATATCTGTAGGCCCTGTTCTGATATAAAGCTATCCACTTTTCAAAACTAATTTAAGGAAGAGCACGCACATCCAAAGGATTACAAAAAAGCATCTCCAATTGGATAACAGAGTTCAAGCTATAACTGCTAAGAGGTAGATCGTTGAAATTTGTATACCAATAAAGGGCCATAAAATGAGACGTATCAGTCTCTTCTCCAGAGATCTTTTTTTGTTTTGAAAATTCTTAGGTTTCTTTCAATCCAAAACATCCAAGTAGCAGCTTGAACAAAATGTTGCGATAGTATGCACCACTTAATTTGATCATGTAACAATGAAATCGAGAATCTAGGCCTAGGCTATAATTTGTAGGAAAAGAATCTTGTTCAGGGCCATATTAATACACATGCGCACACTCCAATTAGCTGTAGGACTGTGAGTTCTGCATATGAGCTCATACCTGGCTCAGTGAGCCTCTTTATCTAAAAGGGCCATCCCAAAATGGAAAATTAGGTAGGGTAGCGCCCAATGAATGATTTGTCAACACGAATAGGCTGCCTACTAATTTACTAAAGCTGAAGGCGAAAAATTCATTTAACAATGTTATTACCCTGTTATCTCACACCTAGGACTCAATTTACTCTTCTTCTTTGAATAGTAGTGCCTGTACGGAGTCAACCTACTCCTACAGCAATATTCCAGTCACAAAATGTACTTGTTCCTATTGGTTGCATCCTTGTTTGGGTTGCACCATGAGTCTTGATTATTATGTAGTAGAAGAAAACCTTTCTTGATATTCTAAAAGAACTTTAAAGTATTCCTCATCCATGTTGCATTAATTGAAGGTCAGATAACCAAACAGGCTTACATTGGGCATCACTCATTTGGCCTGTGTCCCATTTGGAACATGTAGCATTTGATAAGTTCTTTAATTAGTTGTAGGTAATGTTGAGTTTAATAATCTGTCCTCTTCTTCACAAAGTCATGAGGTCTTTTCTTGATTTTTCAGCTGTCCTTGATGTCATGTTGAGGCTGATTGTGTACTATATAGTATGTGAGCCCATCACTTGTTTCCATGGATAGCTTATGTAATTGCCTTATTCAGATATTTGTCAATCTTGAAGATTAATGTCATGGACCGACCTCTATGAGATAAAGAGAAGCTGTGGGTTGCAGATCAAAGTCCACTAACTATTCTTGAGATTTCCTGGTATTTTTTCTCACTAATGTTATTCCTTGCATTCGCTCAGTAAAATTCATCAATGTATTTGAATAATTATGATACTAATCATATAGTAATTGTTCATAATTTGCAGGTATGCGTGGTCCTTCAGTAGTCTGCTAACTGTTGGGCACTGTCTTGTAGGCTACAGTGCATTTTCCCTACTCTTTTTAAGTAGAGTTTCGTTGGTCCGACCATGCAAAGATACTGGATTGTAGTTTAATACAAAAAGGTTGACTCCTGTTTCCTTGTACTCAAAGAAACTCTAGAATTTTTACCCAATCACAAAACTATTCAACATTCTATCAACCATCAAACGAGTCAATATTCATCCCAAACTTTGAGGCTTCAGATTGGTAAATACCAAAAGGTCCTCTTCTTGGAATCTTGACTGTTGCGATAGCTCACCCTGAATATCCCACTCATCAGGGTTAGAGATTATCCTGGTCACCTCACGTTATAGCTGAAAATTGATATCAATTTCTTCCCCCCTACCTGGCTTTTTCTGCTAGCTATCTCAAATAAATACTTTCCCACCATACTTCACGCAGAAGCCAAAAAAACAATTGTAATCTTTATCAACAGTAATGTGGGAATGTTATAATGAAGTGGCCTTTAAACAGGTGTTTCCTTGTAACTTATGGTGTGAGTAAAGAATCTTTAGTTACCAGTTTGATGGGAAACTTTGACCAAATAACTGCTCTCGATGAAACAAAAGAAAAGATAACTACCTTTCTTGACAACTCCACAAGACAAGCATCAACTGAAGCTTGGTTTTTTTGGTTCCACTGTACAACTTCAGCTCCCAAGTTTGCATCATCAAGGGAGCAATGTATACTTTTGCGAAGATGCCTCATCATATCACTTAGAGCACCAGTTATGGCCACTGATGGTTGGGCATCAGTACGCTGAACAAGAGAGGTGGCGGCATTAACAATGTCAATCTGCATGGCAGGATTTTTTAGAACATTCTTGTGATCCAGGTGCTTGATGAGAATTGCAAGCATAAAGTGGGAGTTGTGCCCTGTACCAAATAAATGAATCTCATAAGAATACATGGGAAGAAGTAGTTTAGATCTCAAAGGCACCAACTTTAGAAAAAACTTAAAGGAAAACAATACCTAAATTCTCCATCATTAACTGCATATCAAGCAAGACAGAAAGACCAAGCCCAAGCTTTGGAGACCAAAGACTTCCATTATCAAAATAACGGAAGAAAGATTCCAAGACACGTCGCATAGTTGTAGCTTCTTTCGCCAACTTAGCAATGTTACGTAGGCAAACCCTAGACCAAAATTCTGGATTCTGAGCATCTTCCCTGTCAGATATATGTAACTCGTAAGAATGATAACACTTGTAAGATTGATATGCAAATATAATGGGCTGCTGAGACATGGACTTACAAAGATACAATGATTTCTCCCCTTTCAGTTACTATCATCCTCCATGAACACATCCTTGTTATGTGTTCACGTGGATGGGTAACTAATGCAGTGGCATCCTGAGTATCCTGCCTGGAAGTACTTTCAACGTCCCCATAGTTATCCAAGACAACAGAAATAACCTAATTCATGGAAGGTGAAAATCTACTAAATTTTAGATAAAAGTTCATACCACCAACAGAAGAAATAACAATGAATAAACAAGTGACTATCCAGACCATATAAGAACTTTTAGGGATTAACATATTTATCACAAGCCACAACCATAAGAAAATTATCTAAAATATAAATCTTGCTTCATCATGCCTATTCAATTTGATGTGATATAGCAAAGAACAAACTGTCAGTAGAAAGTGGTAAAAATGTTGTATTAACTTTGGAGATTAAAAGAAAAATATAAATATTTGATAAATGCAAAGTAACTCACATTGTCAAATTCTGCTGATATGTTGGAAAATTCACCCATAAACCAAATCTGCGGATTAAATGCACTCAGATAAGCAACTAATGTGCAAACTAACAAGAAAACAAATATGGTCCTCCAACAGAAATGGTTGCATAAAATGGGAGCTTCGGAGTGCCACCTAAATGAAAAAAGGTACATAAAAAAACAGACATTGGAAAATAAAAACTTTTGCTCATGACAACAATTTGTTTTTGGTTTTGTTTCGTATTCAAGAAAATATTGCTTCTGGATACTCTCATTCAGAGGTCTTGGTGTCCATTCTGCTTTATTGTCCCTCCCTGCCCCTAATCCAGATGATACCCACCTCCACAGTGTGTATAATATGCTGCTTGAATAAAACAGCAGTCGAAGCTTTTTAGCAATTCGAAAAAAGCAATACTTTGGATAAGTAGTTGTATTTGTGCTGATATTCAATTGTTCAGGTCAACATGTATCGGCTCCAGAAAGATGGTCTCAAAGGTGCATCTTCCAACCCAAAATTTCAGCTTCAGTGAGTCAAAGTAGGGCACATTTCAAGGGTACTAGTTTGGGGCTTGATTTTGGAAAGTAGTTTTCCACTTTGATCTTCAATGCATATGCATATTAGGAGGGAAGATGGAAGCTCTCTTTCCTATGTAGTCTACTACCTTCATATGTGTTTGTCTAAACTGCATATTTTTCAAATGAAAGGAAGCTTTCATAGATCTGAAACTTCATTTTTGTTCAGCCCAATTATTCTGAATCCTCCCAACTACTTTCTTACCAAAACCCAAAGACAGGTCTCAGACACCTTTTCTGATTTGAATGTCCTTTGAGGCTTATGTCAGTTAAGAACCAGGACCTTACAAATGAAATTTTACTGTGCTTCATTTTAAGATAATTTTTCCGCTCTATCATCCAATATACAGAAGTAGTATAGATTCAAAATCAGTCTACTGACGTTGTAAGACCAACACTTTAAATTCGTACACAGATAAAATAAATAGTAATACATTCAAATAAATGTAACACAAATTACCAAAGACGAGAGGGCTTGAAGGCCAGCAGAACGCATTTGTTTTTCTCTCCTTTCCTCCCCTATTTCTTGCGTTAAAAGGCAAAGTTTGGGAACCATTCCATCTAAGTTAAACATATACGTACCATCCCTCTGCATGGTCAATAGAAGTACATAAAAATAATGAGAACATACAAGGAACAAGTTAAGTTAGTTCACCACATCCTTCCAAAATAGACCAAAGAACCATACAAAATGTAAGCTCCATCCTGGAAAACCTTACTTGGTTATTTATGAAATCAAAGAGAGCTTGGCATCCTAAAATTCGCATTTCATCATGACGAGCTTGATCTAATAGAATGTGGATGATGCCAAGCAAACTACTTGCAAATAAAGGCCTGCAATAGTTTTTTTCTGATTACAACTTTCATATGCATGTAAGTAATACTTATCAGATCTGGAAACAGCACAAATTAATAAGCATGCATAATTCTCCACCTATTGCAAAAGATTTCCACAAAACTTAGAAGAAAAATAACATAATTTATACCCTCGTCAGTCCAAGAGGTTATTATGGTGTTTTTTAACTTAAAAATAATAAAATCATTTTACACATGAATGACAAATTTTCAATAAAGAAGTTAAAAGATATATCGATATGAAATCCACACAAGGAAAAGACTTTCGTGAGGAAAAAAAATTGGGGGCCATTAAGAAATTCAGACAATTTACGCAAATACACAACATCCCTTATCTATATGTTACAAAAAAATAGCCCCAACTATCGAGATAATCTGTTCAAAATTAATGGTAAAAAACATAAAAGCGTGAAGGCGAAAATACCATTTTGGTCCCTATGCTTGAAGACATTCAATTTTAGTCATGTACTTTCAAATGTCCAAATTTAGACCTTGTACTTCATTAAATCTTAAATAAGTCCTTAGTGTTAATTGGAAGCTAATTTTAAACGAACTTTGTAAGATGATGATAATAGAAATTTTCATTCAACAAAATATACCAGGTGAATATGTTTTCAAAATCTATAGAGTGACGGTTGATACAAACAATATTTTAGAAAAAAGAAATGTTGACCATAAACTAAAAATTGAGACTAATTTTAAGACTTATAGAAAATACATGATAAACATATGAAAATACATGAGACTAAAATAGAATGTGTTTCAAAGAACGGAACCAAAAGCGTGTTTAACCAAATATTTATTTCCCATGCCCTAAAATTTTTAACCAGTTTGAAAATAGGAACAAAAGTGAAATATGGTGGACCCTATAAGCTTAAAAAATGTGACACTAGAGTGCAAATACAGTTAAGTCACCGTGTTTTCATTTATAATAAACATTGTACTTTTTTCCACATATCTTTGTCAGCAATACTATTGTAACCCAAATATCCGTCAATCTCAATAATATAAAAGCCCAAATTGATCATAATGCAAGTTTAAATAGAAGCATCAAACACTAAGCAACAAGAAAATAAGAGTAATCCCTATGCTCAATTCGTGAGACTTGTATGCAAAATTATCTGCAACAAGAAGTATTTTGAACAAGGAAGAAATTCCTTTGTTTGAATGAGGGAAGCAGGTTAAGATATATCTAGTGTCGCATTTGAGTTTATTTGGTTGCCATGAACAAGCTCTAATAGCTTTAGAAATCATTGATACAACTGAGATGTAAGCCGTATCAGCAGCTTCCACCACTCAACCATATCTAGCTTTCCTGATGCAAGTTCTATAAGATACAGGAAACTGGTTTTTTTCTTAATAAAAAAATGAAAGAAAAAAAAAAGAAAAGTATTAACAAACACTCATAAAGAGGAATTAGACCTAATCAAATCCCAAAGATTTTCTGTCAACCTTTCCACCCCCACAAAATTCCAGAGTTTCTCTCAAACCAAATACCCCAAAAAATGGGGGGAAGCAAAACTGCCAAAAATACTAACCTTTTCTTTGTCATAATAAAGCGGGTTCAAAAACCCTCCCTAAACATCGAGCAACACCCATTATTACAAGCTGATGCAACCCCAAAAGTCGTAAAGAACTAATTCCACATAGAGCTAACAAAATCACAATCCCAAGGCAGATGACCCCTTCATATCTCCTAGAAAGAACACACCATGAAAGGTTGTAACAGCATGGAGGAAAGCCTCTAGATTCGATCTAGTGTATTCAACTCTCCCACATGCAAAAAATTTATTTTCCTAGAAATTTTAACCTTCCAAAAAGAGGAAAATGCAGGGACTCCCAAAGGAGAAGGGGCACAATGAACCTGAAAGAAGAAGCCTACTAAAAAATCCCTGGGAGGGATCTGAAACCAAAAATCTAAAATTACCAATCATCAAATGAACTGACAACCCCAACAACTCGAACTACCCAGTAAAGGTTGGGTTGGATCAATTCTTTTCTACTTTTGTTAGGTTCGGTTCGGCTGGCCTTGGTTGAAAATTTATTTTTTGGTTGACCCAATGCAACCCAAATAATATATATATATATATATATATGTCTTTGTTTAATATTTGACTAACTATGAATTGATGAATATTTAATGTTTTTCTTTTAAGATTGTTACAATGTTTGTTTTTATTTAAAGTTGGTATTCGATATCATGGATATTTGGTATTTAACATTTGAGTTTTATGGGATTTTAGTTATTAGTCATGTGTTGTAAATAAACTTAAGTATTGTAATTAATTAAAAAAAACTGAATTTTAAGGATTGGGTTGGAGATCTTGTTTTGGTCTTTCGAGTAGACAGCCTGATCAACCCGACAAGCCCCCCAACCCAATCCGTGTTTAGGAATAGAGCACCCATGGGTTTCTCTCCCACAAAAAAACCTTCCAATAATAAGTATTTAGCCTTATTAAATCACCAATTCACCCAAAAGCTTAAGTTGGTGGTTGAAGGTAAATTTAATTATATATCACCAACACTCTCTCTCACTTGTGGGCTTGAAATATTTGAAAGGCCCAACAAGTGGAGATCGATTTTAATTGGGGAGGAAATGACAATGCAGGAGCTTGAACACAGGACCTCCTTGGACCACCTGCTCTGATACCATATTAAATCACCAATTCACCCAAAAGCTTAAGCTAGTGGTTGAAGGCAAATTTAATTATATATCACCACAAGCCTATCCCCAGTAGAGCATTTAATAAACTGAAAGAACATAGGAACACCTTTTGGCAACAGCAGATTGAGGGGTCTTACAAGAACCCTTAAAACCTACCTCCTGAGACCTATTCAGAAGGGTAAGGCTCATACCTACACACAATACTCCTTTTTCATGAAAAATCAAGTTCTGAATGAAATGCCACAACCATTTCACCAGGAGAGCATCATTATGGAACTGTGTGCTCCCGATAAATAGGCCCCTACTATCCTATGCAAAGGGTTCAAAACAACCTCCCAATTAACTAAGGAGGCTTCTTCCCACAAAAATTTACTCATCAATCTTTCAAAACCCTTACTAATTGAGGAAGCATCTTAGAAAGGAAAAGGAAGTATAACAGGATTCCACTCAACACTGACCGAATCATATTCAATCTTCCTACTTTAGAGAAGAATTACATACTAAAGTATAATGGGATTCAACACCATACAAGAAAGTGAATATGATGTTTAAAGATTTCACTCCACTAAAAGATTAAATAAGGAACTCACATTTGCTCTTTACAAGAGCTCAACAACTTTCTGCAGATACATATAATGACTTTAACAGAGTGAAGTTGCTCATTTCTCAATTCCCTGTAAAATCTTTGCTCAAGATAACTTGTGATCTGCAAAAAAGAAATTAAATTTCATGAAAGTATCAAATGATTAAGGATAAAAATAGGGGTGTACGAACGATAAATCAGGAAAGTACTATGGTCCCATGACCAAGGGGCCAAGCAATGAGTCTATAGTAATGACAAAAAGTTGTAGTGTGCCAAAAGAAGAGAAAAAATTGAAGACGCTCGCACAGCAAAAATCCTGGACCCCTCAAACTGGGAAATAAGCTTTAATGGAAAAAAAAAACACTGTTAGAGTATCCAAATTGAACATTTGTCAAGACTAGGCAAATAGTCTCAATGTTATAGACCATGATTATGAAAATACTAAAACGTCCAAATTTCACAACTAAGTTTCCTACAAACCCTCCAATTATCAACTCCTACATTATATGATTCCCTCAAAGGGAAAAATGAGAAGTGCAAAATGCTTGATCGTATTGACATAGTTCAGCACTTCATTCTCCAGGTTAATGAGATTTCATAACCTCCTTGTCAATAACAGTTAAAGTCGCACAACTGTTGTTACACATTTTCTTTAACTTCAGATAAGTGAGGTAAAAAGGGACAAAAAAGAACAACGGTAAATAATTCATTTTCAGGTAAGTGGCACCTTGGGAATACGAAAAGGATTTTTGGATGCATATTCACATAATTTACTGATCTTTCTGTCATTAGGTTCTTCATCCTGCCATAACATGAAAGAGAAGGATCAATTTCAGAACCAAATTCTCAGATACTAAAATAGAAAATTGAACTTATAGGCCTTTTAGGAACAAAAAAAACACTCACACGCCTTTTTATTTTTTATAATGAAAAATTGAACTTAATAAATGAAAGAATTCATGGGCGTACAAGAAGAAAAACATCCGCATACATTATAAGCTACATGTGCTATAACAAAAGCTAAACCTTAAACAAAGAAAAATTAGTAGCATATAATTAGGTTCAAAGTAAAAATTCCTATGTAAAAAATTGCAATGCAACACTAACTCACTAATAAATATTGTTGTTAATAATTTATTAACTAGTCCTCTTAGTCATACCAAATTAAATAGTACAATGTTGAGTGTACAGAAACCTTTTAGGAAAAATGGCTTGAAAGATTAAGCCAGGGGATTGGGAAATGATTTATCCCTTACTGATCTCTTCTGCAATAACGTCCATCTTCGCTTGAAAGGTTATGCATATAAATAAGCTTAGAATGTAAAATTTGCCTCTCCTATAAAATCCCTAACTCTATCCAATAGCAAATCCGATCTCAGCCACCTATCCATGGATCAAACTTTAAGAAGCAAAGGCTGGAAAATCGATACAATACAACAACTTGGCCAGAAAATGTGGAAGTCTCTTCTGTAATAACGTCCATCTTCGCTTGAAAGGTTATGCATATAAATAAGCTTAGAATGTAAAATTTTGCCTCCTATAAAATTTCTAACTCTACCCCATAGCAAATCCGATCCCAGCCACCGGTCCATGGAACAAACTTTAAGAAGCAAAGGCTAGAAAATCGATACAATACAACAACTTGGCCAGAGCTCGACTAAAATGAATATGAGATCAACACATATTCCTAACCAAAAAAAGCATAGCCATTGACAAAATTCCAAAATATTTTTGACAAAGGGAGAAGAAATACAGAACCTGAGAGCGAGGAAAGATATCCGAGAGCAGCTTCTTATATCGCTTAATGGGATGTCTCGACCTCGCACGCAATGCAGGGCAAAAGAAACACAAACTTTCACACACGGGCATCATTACTTGACCCGCATCCATTCCCATGATTGTTTCAACCCTGAGAATGTGAAGGAATCCCAAATGGGGCTGCTAAAAAACACACAGATACCTCCGTCCGCAACTCCGGTGGTAGAATCGTCGTTCAGACGATCGACAGAATTCGAAAAAATCGGAATGAAATTATTAGCAACGGTGCTTGGGGAGGGGGAGCAGCGGTGGTTGTATTGAATGTCCCGCAGGAAATTAGTGGAATAATTGATGTCCGGTTTGAGAGAACGAAAGCACCGGATCTCCAAGGCCTCCACCGAACAAAAGATGGCGGAATTCAAAGCCATTTTATACCTTTCTTCTTCCTTTCCCTCCATTTTCGGCTATATGTATGCTTTCATCATCGTCCTCAACATCCCATAGCCGTTATTTTGTTTTTGGCCAGCGTACTTTGTTGTTATTAGACATAACCATTTTTAATTTTTCTTTTAATACGATACTATGCTCTAAATTTGAATTTTAGGGTTTCTAATATTTTTATCCTTTTCCTTACAAATTATATTACAATAGCTCGAGAAAAAAAAATTAAAACATGAGTTAATTTGCTTGTTAAGAGACCATTTGGAGCGTATTGGGATGAGTTGTTTTACATTCGTCGTAGTAAAGTTATTGTTCAGTTTGTCCAATATAAAAATTGATTCAATAAAAAGGTAATGAAGTTATGAGACAAAATAGCCTAATCAGCTTGGACTTCGATAACGATGAGATTGAGACCAATCTTCTCTGTTTAACAATCAAAGCATACCATGGCCTATTTGGGTCATAGAAAGATAATGTTATGGATTAAAATCACAAACCAACCTTCTCAACCTCAAACATGACAGTCAAAATGATGTTAAAACCGATCTTCTTCATTGGGCATGCCCTGTATCCATTTAACTTGAGAGAAAGCGTATCATATCTACGAGTATGAGACTCATGTCATAATCTTAGTTTGACAAAGATAAATCATATCTCATGGCTCCTATAAATACACCGTTTTATAGCTCCATGTGAGGTAATTTAGACTTTCAACTTATTCTCTATTTTATAATTATCCTATTAATTTAGTATTAGATATTTTTTTATTTGTTTTGCAAATATTCTCATCGTTATATTACAAATGCATCTCTTCCCCAAATTACAAATGCAGATTGGTGTCATGTGAGGGCTTTTACTTGAGTAAAAAATTGGCATCAATATTCTGTATCATCAAATAGTTTCTAAAAAAATTTATTTTTCCTACCTTAATTATTATTTCAAAGTATGCAATCTAATATCCGGTAAGAAAAGTAGTTATGCTAATATGAGCACAATTCATTAATAAGTCGTTTATCAATATGAGCATACTTTATTAAGAAATTATATATCACTATGAAACATCTTAAGTAATTTTAATATCATTTTATCGGTAGGTAAACCTACGTAATAACAATTAACACAGACACAACTTAATTGGTTATAATATGATTAAGGTATTCATACTCCTACACATGTGCTAATTTATTGATCATGCAAATCATAGATTAGACTTTCGCACAAATGACCTAAAGATAATATTTTCAACTATTCCTGAATTTGACGGTCCATCGTTTTGTTTAGTTTTAAGGAAAATTTTGATTTTGAAATTTTTACGTTTGGTAGAATTTTACACCTTAATTCGGAGTTTTGAATTTATTTGACTGTTAAGAAAATCAATTTAAAAAATAGATAAATAGAAGAAAACAAGAATATCTATCTATACATAAATCATCGTAACAAATAACAACATTTTAAGACTTTTTTTAAGGCAGGGTTATTGTTGTAATGCAATTTTTTAAAGTAGATACTAACTATTTATTTATGTCAATATACCACCTATATAATGAAATCTCTTTATTTGACAAGTTAATGGATGATAATATTTTTAAACACCACAAGTAACTTAAGGGTATTGTATATACCAAAAATAGAATTTTATTTCACCTATTTTTTAAATATGGTTTCATTTTAATCCATATACTTTTCATTATCAAATTTTAATTTTAATTTAATTAAGTAATAATTTTTATGTAATAAAATAAACTACTTTAATATAATTTCAAAGTTAGAATTTTTAAAAAATAAAAAATCAATAAACTATCTACCCTCCCTCTAACAAAACCAATCAAAGATAAAATCCACTATACTTGATTATACTTGATTTTGCACGAGGTACAAGTATTTTGTAAATGTTTTATTTGTGCAATTTTTTTTAAAGATTATAGAAAAATGTTAAGTCATTTTCAAATATAGCGAAATGAATCAAAATATTTATAAAATATAGAAAGTTTCAAAATTTATGTGTTTATCGACCATATTTTATATATATATTTAGTTATTTTGGTATTTACAATAAAACTTTCAAAATAATTATAGATAAAATATAATATTTAAAAGAAAAATAAACCATCAACTACCATTAGAGATTAAATTGAAGTAAAGGGATTAAAATTAGAAAAATGAAAGGAAGTATTTAGACCAAAAAGTATATTTGTAGGTTTTGAGCTATTGTTATATTATTAAAGTGTTTAAGGAGAAAATAAAATGAAGAAAACTTAGGAAATATAAGGTTTAAAAAACAGATAACAAAATTGTTGGTTTTCATTTTTATAGTGAGGAAGCATTTGGTTTATGATCTCTTACATGGCTTTCCCTCCTCAGACTGCTCCTTCATTTTCTGCTTAATTCAAGGTGAAAATCCCAGCCACTCGAACAACAAACAGCTATGTTGGATTCAACAATGCTGCATTCCTTCATCATTTCCAAGGGAGAAAACAGCACCAGCAACAAAACCTTCATCACAGAAAAGGGTAGAGCCTTTTTTTTGTTTTCTTCATCTTCTCGCAGAGCACAAACGGGATTTTTATTTTATGGTGATTGGGAGTTCCGCGAAGAAGAAGAAGAAGAAGAAGAAGAAGAAGAAGAAACGCAATGGCGAAGACTAGAGATCATGCGCCATCGCGATCGTTAGCAAATGATACATGTACAATTCGGCTGACTGAAATTTTTGGGAAGGCGACTAGGTCTATTTTGGGCTTCTTTATCATGATGGGTCTTTGCAATGGTGTGCATTACCTTTTGAGGCCATTTTCTCAACCTCGCATTACCTCTGATACGATCGTAAGTCTTTTCTTTTATTCCCTCTGCTTAATTCACATTGGTTATTGAGATTTGGGGTCTCGTAATTAGTAGAATAATCTAATTCCTGAAAATTTGGGTTGCTTTTGGTTGAATTTTTTGATTCTTGAGAATCTGAAATTACAAGTCTGGTTTTTGGTAGAATAATGTAATTCTCAAAACTTGGGTGTTTTAAAAATTCACATTCCCGCTACCCGGACACCCACGATTTTTCTTCTTTCTTTTAAAAAAAATGCATTCCCAGTTAGAGATATAAAATTCATTGTTTATATCTCACTAAACGATTGGTTTATTAACATACTTTGCCATTGGGGAAACATATGGACTTGCCCATTTGAAAAGTTGGAAGATGAACAAGTTGGATCTTAGATGTTCATAAAAGAATAGTGCAATGATCAATTAATCATTTTTAATGAAGGACTTAACTAAGATTTTTTTAAAAAAAATTAAGGTAAAATTGAGAATAACTAAAAAGTTGATAATCCATCATATATTTTTTGCCTTATGATTGTTATATTATCTATTTTTGGTCTAAATTGCTCCATTGTATTTATACCAAGCGTCTTTCTTTTCCTCCCAATTAAAAAGGTTTGTTAACCGCTTTCTTTCATGGAGTTAATTTAATTGCTTCTGATTTCTAATGTTCTTTCAACACACAGGTAGGTTTGGTTGTTGGCAACTTCATAAGGAAGCAACTTGAGTTATCAATGATTAAGACGCTGCGTTATATTGTCGACTTTGGTATGGTATGCTATATGTTTGTGCTGGGATTGGAGGTGGATCCATATGTAATCTTCAAAGCACCTACACGTGATGCTAAGGTAGCTTATGCTGGAATGATTTCAACACTCATCTTAGCCTGTTCCATAATCCCATTTATTGGCATGACAAAGTCAAAAGAGATCAGTTTCATACTCTCCCTCTCAACTGTCCTCTCTAGCACAGCTTCTCCTGTGCTAACCCGTTTGATTACCAGTCTTAAAATAGGTAAGTCAGATATAGGCCGGCTCGTCATTGCTGCTGGCATGCATTCTGATTTTATATCCACCCTCATGATCTGTGTTGGTTATCTCTTTTGCAAATGCCAAGAGAC
Organism: Cucumis hystrix; assembly: GCA_025688845.1. Classification (NCBI taxonomy): domain Eukaryota; kingdom Viridiplantae; phylum Streptophyta; class Magnoliopsida; order Cucurbitales; family Cucurbitaceae; genus Cucumis; species Cucumis hystrix. The sequence continues at coordinate 23,976,701 of CM046883.1, forward strand.
ACGCATCTCCTTTATAAAAGGTTTTCAGTTAGGCATTCTATTATTGATCCAGGCAGTACTGACGGCGAAGGTTTCACCAGTATTCATGAACTGGGTAAATAACGAAAACCCCGAGGGTAAACCTATGAAAGGTCCTCACCTGGTTCTTGCAGTTGCTTTCATGGCCTTCCTTTGCTGCTGCCCTACTGTGTTTGGTTACAATCCGATTCTCAGTGCATTCTTAGCTGGAACATTTTTACCTCGAGAAGGTAGAGTATCAAGATGGGCAATTGGAAAAATTAATTACCTGCTTACTACCGTTTTCTATCCCATCTTCTTCTTTTGGATGGGGGTTGAATCCAAGCTGACTGACTTTGAACCTGGACAAATAATGACATGGGTCAGGTTAATTCTGCTTTTTGCTATTGCAACCATAGGAAAAGTTGTTGGTACTGTCATTGCTGGGGCAATTTTGGGGTTTCATTGGCCTGAATCAGTAGCACTTGGGCTGCTGTTAACCATGAAGGGCCATTTTCATATATACTTAGCTATTGCTGCAAAAACAGTAAGTACACTTGTTGAAGGCTTCACCACTTTCTGCTAATGCACTTTTATCTTGATAAATACTATACTAAAATCGAACTGTATCATGATGAACAAATGCAGGCCGGAAAGATAACTACATCTACGAGTATAGTGATGGTAATTGTAATCTTTTTCACAATCGTGCATGCCCCAAAAGTTGTAGCACATATAATCCAAAGGGCAAGGAAACGCACGCCTACACATCGAATGGCTCTCCAATTGCTTGATCCGTCAAGTGAGCTTAAGATCTTGTTATGTATACATGGACCTCAGAACACTCCAGCAGCCATTAACATCATGGAGATTTCTCGGGGGACAGCTAACCCTGGGGTTGTTGTATATGTTACAGACATGATTGAACTTACAGATGAAATAGCATCCACATTAGTTCAGGGTGAAGGAGTTGACAGCGTGACTGTAACCCACACAGGAGTGACGCAAATGAGAGAACAAGTTACTTCTGCAGTTCAAAGCTATGTAGATGAAAATGGAGAAGGGATTACCCTTAGAAGAATGTTGGCTCTCTCAACATTCAATTCTATGGCTCAGGACATTTGCATTTTGGCAGAGGAATTGATGGGAGCTCTTATCATACTGCCATTCCACAAGAGCCAGCGTGGAGACGGATCATTGAGTGAGGGCCAAACAGCTTTCCGCTATGTAAACCGCAAGGTAACGATTTTGAAGGACTCGCACTTCTGTTACAGCTAGAAACTTAGAACTGGTTCATTTAGTGAAGATTGTTATTGATTTAAAAGTTTTGGGATTTCAGTGTTCCATAAATCCATACAAACGTTGTCATCCATGCTTCATTCTCATGCATTAGTGGCTTACAAATTTCATTCAAACAGGTTCTCAGACATGCCCCCTGCTCTGTGGGAATCCTAGTGGATCGAGGACTTGGATCAGTAGAGAAAATTTCAAGGTCCTATGTATCTCAAAATGTGGCAGTCATCTTCATTGGCGGTAAAGACGACCGAGAAGCATTAGCCTACGCTGGTCGAGTAGCAAGGCATCCCGGAGTTAAACTCTCAGTGATTAGATTCTTAGTGGATGCTGATGCAGTAAATGCTGCAAGAAGAGCGGGAACTTACAGGATAAGTGTGGCGGAGCAGGAAGAGGAAATGAGACAAGATGATGAATGCTTTGCCTATTTTTACGAACGACATGTGGCTGGTGGACATGTTGCTTATGTTGAAAAACATCTGGCCAGTTCCTCCGAGACGTATTCTACTTTGAAATCACTGGAAGGGCAATATGCCCTTATAATTGTAGGTCGAGGTGGGAAGGTTAACACGGTGTTAACTTTCGGGATGAATGACTGGCAACAATGTCCAGAACTGGGTCCTATAGGGGATATTCTCTCCGGTTCTGAATTCTCTGTTAGGACCTCAGTTTTGATCATCCATCAACACAATCTAAAAGGAGAGCTAGATGGGCTTGATGATGACTTTTCAATAATGTAGATGTCAAGAAACCGTTGAGATGAGTAGTGATAGGTTATTTAGAAGCTAATTGTAGCAGTGGAATACAGTGGTTACTGATTTGTAGAACTTTAGTTGCTGGAAATGATAGAGAAAGTGTAGAAATTGTGACTAGTATATACAGTTCTAACCATTTGACTTGTTCTGTAAAACAGTGATTTCTAATCAATTGAAAACCGAAGTGAGTTTGCATTTTAACTGACTACTGACAATTTGTGTGAGTTGAAGTAATTTGTTGCACATCTTGTCATCATGTTATTTGTTTTCTAATCAAACTTTTAATCTCAAGGATGACGGTACAAGTTTTATTCTCGTTAAACTATGCTCGTTTTGAGTCAATACATCCACACTTTATTCTTTTGAGTCAAATAATCTCTATCAATAAACTTTATGAACTTTTATAATAAACTTTGTGAACTTTTGTAAGTGCATTGTTTGATCTCTACTCTCTAGTTTAATTTTGATTTTTGAACTTTTAGAATAATAATTTGACCCGCAAAGCATGTTCTCCTTTTCCAATAATTATGTCATACCTTATTTACCACCTTATCACTCTTGTCGCGTGGGTAAGATCCACTAGTCTTCATGGTGGGATCAAATAAAGCAAATCTATAGTCAATGGTGGTTCTCTTTTTCTATAGTCCGGCGGTTTTCTTTTTGTGGATTGTCAATATCTTCCGCCACTCTCAAGGTGTACATTGAAATCCCTTATTTTGAGCTCTGTGAATGGTGTAATCACGGTTTCTTTTAATTTGCTAACATCACCTTGATTCTGTCTCCATCAATGGTACCGTTAGAGACAACGCCGTGAGTTCCATTTCGTTTTCCAACTCCACACTGCTTAGTCGACTTCATTTCTTTGTGTTATTAGTTTTGTTCTGTTTACTATCTAGCCCAAATGTTGTCTATATGAAGAGACCCTTACGGGTCTCCCTCTTTTAGCTTAGAATGTTTATAGATGCCTCTGTTTTCAGCCAGGTTTCTATGTTCTAGTTCTTCGTGGGCTTCAGCTTTTGTCATTGAGTCGCTTCAATTTATTATTTACAAACTCAAGGTAAAGGTGTTTCTACTACCTGTTCAAGGGAGGGTGTTAAGATTAATTACGGTTATTGAGTTTATTCCTATTCAATTTATTTCTTTCATTGAATTTGTTGGAGTCTGTTTATTTTCTTATTCTTTGTACTCCAAATTGAAGTAGTGTATTTTAAATTTTTTGAGAAAACAGTGAAATTCTAGAATGGTGAATTATTATTGAAATGGAATACACAGTTCAAAATATTTATTTCAAATCAATACTAAACTAAAATGGTTTCTCTTTTTTAGATGAAAATTTGAACTTCCATTTAAAAGAAAGAGTATACAACCAACTCCCACCGCCGTAAGGAACCAGACTAAAAAGTGGCCGTAAATTTTAACATTGGCATTCCATTCCCAACTCGACGTTATTGAATTCAAACTTTCCCTTAGTTTTCTTGGATGGGTAACTAATAGGCCCTCGAGAACCTTGAAATCTCACCCTGCACGAAGCACATAACAAATGTAAATAATAAATTGATAATAATGATGCCACTATCTTCTCTTTTTTTTTTCCTTTTTCCTTTTATTAATTTAGACCAACTTTTTATCCAAACTTTGTAGAAAATAACTAAAAAGGGATGTTCGGAGCATTGAGTTGTACATTATAGTCTATGAGCTATAGGTAAGTAGCTATAATAATTTAGGTTTGTGGTATAAAATATTTTAGCATGTACTATGATAGTTTGTTTTTGAGTTCGAAACTAATTGAGAGGAAATGAGTAGAAAATAATAAACACTATCAATCAAAAGAAAATTTTAAATAGAGATTTGAAGTAATAATATTGTAGTTAATTATATATTTATATGTTATAACAGTTGAAAGTACTAACTATTAAATTTGATCACCTAGCATGGAGTTGGCTACTCACTTGAACTTGGGGGCTAAATTGTTAAGGGGCATTTAACAAAAACTTCAAATAATTTGAAATGAACTTAGTACTATAAACTATATCCCATCCGTGTTGGAGTTTAAATGTAATATGAACATTTAACAATATCACGGATTCAAACCAACCATTGAAAGCCCAAGTGAGCATAGTCATGTACTGAAAGTTGGATATTCAAATTTCCACATTAGTACTAAAAGATCAATTGTTTGACAATATAAGAGCAAAAACAAAAGAAAATAGGTGTAAACCTTTAGAGCAAAATAATCAGAGAATCATTGGATTCCCTCGTAATGAATAAGAACAAATCCTACTCACCTCACTCCAATTGCAGAGAGAAAAAAAAAAGTCAAGTGGGAGTGAAAGCATTACCTCAAGCTCGTATTTCAAAACGTCGAGCTCCTTATCCAGATCATTGATAGCCTGGTTATATGCCTGCATCGGTGAAGACTGGCTAGCAGTTTGTATCTGCAGAAAAATTACATCTAAAACATAAAATAATTATGATAAAAAAAACATCGTCAGAACTCAATGGATAATTGAAATTTAATCGACCATAATAAAGCTACATAGAATGTTAGTTTTCAAAACCAATCAGTATCTGCAAAATATTTGCCATCCTCAAGAAATTTATAATCGGGGTTCTCTCCCCAGGAGTTAGTGACCTTTCTAGGAGAAAAGGAAAATGTTACTGTAATTGGATAATGAGCTTAAGAATTCAAGTAAGTTTTCACTTCCTATAGGGCAAATTGGTTATATGAACTCCAGTTGAAAAACCGAATGAAAAATAGAGGAAACACCTAATTCATCTAAGACTAAGACAAAGACAGCTATACAAAATAACGTTGAGATTTCAAACATTTCATCATAAAAAGAACTTAAAAGGTATAATTAGAAATTTACTGTACACGTTTTTGTTCTGCCCTGCCATCGATCAAATTTTCATTCGATCAGTCAATCTCAAATAACTGATTACTATGAGAACAAACAATAACACTGATTAAGCAATGCACTTCGATCAGTCATTACCAAACAGCAAAATTGCGCTAAAAAAATGCTCATAATACTATTCATGCAATAGAGCAAAAATTAAGCAATGGAAAAACAATCAAAGTACTAACCCGAACAAGTATTCTGTACTTAAGAGGATGAGGAAGCTGGTAGCCAGCAAACAGCACATTATCATCTCTATGAAGTTGCCTAATGATTCAGGCCATTGAAAAAGATCAATACATGTTAATAAACAAAAACGAAACAATTAATTACAATCGCCAAGAAAACCATCTCGTCCGATTAACAGAAAACCCCTACATGCGGAGAATGTTTCCAATAGTATGATCCTCTCTCTCTAATATAAATGTGGCCGCATTCATGATCTTCGTGTCTCTCTCGTATGAAACCCTGCAATGTTCAACAAATTCGACATCCGTCCAGAAAAGAAAATCATAACAGAGACGGTTGTAGTGTATGTAGAAGAAAAGCAAAATCGATCGTGAAGTTAAAGAGATGATGAAAAGAATTAGGGTTTCAAGAATTAACTTCTTGGCGCCCTCAGGGACGACGAAGCGCTCGTAGCGATCAGGGACATTCATCGTTTTTCTTTTTCTTCTCTATGAAACTGAAACTCTATGAAAATGGTTCAATGAAGAAGGAGGACGTGGCTATTTATAAGCGAAGGCGAGTAGCCCTTGCCTCTGTCTGGCAGACCAGCCACGTGTCATAAGGTCTTTTTTTATAATAATTTTAAATTACCAATTAGTCCAATTTTGGACTTTTGTTTTTTGGTTTTAAAATTACAAATTTAACCACTGGACTTTTATGACGAATTTGATTTCTTTTTTTCTTACTTTTATGAAAAAGTGTAAGGAAAAATTAGAAGGCCGAGAAGAGAAGAAAAATAGATAAGAATGTTCTGAGAATGAATGAGGAGGAAGAAGATTTAAATGATAAATTCATGAGAAAGTGTTGACATGCAGACTTTACCTAAACACGCATGCGTCTGCGAACCGTCTATCATGCCTATTGTTTATTTTTTTTATAAATAAACTAAAGGGCAAGTAGGGCTCGCCCTCTTCTTTAATTTTTTAAATAATGGATGGCTAGTTAACATCTTCTTCATTTTTTTGGTAGATAATGGAGGGCAAGACTCACCCTACTTTATTATTATTATTTTAAAAATAAACGTTAAAATCAACTATATTTTCGTAATAAGATTTAAAAGATCATTATTCTTGTAATAAGTTAGTAAAAGTACCATATTTTAGTAATAGACCCCAATTCACCAATATTAATATTTATTTTTAATGTTTTAATTTCTCATTCATGTTTATTTGCAAACTAATCAATTATGGTATGTTTGGCCCTCATATTTGAGGGGAGTAGTCAACTCCATGTGTGGAAAATGGATTAAGCAAAAGAGGATTATCGTTATTTTACTGTGACACTGTTCCCTCTTTGTTACATAGTATTTCATTATCTTGATTGGGTGCATTTCAAGATCACTGAAAGTTTTGTTTTTGTCGAGGTCAATTTTGGTTGAGATTGACCTCGAGATTCTTCCCAAATTTTAAAAAAAATTTAAGAAATTTTTTGGTCTCTATCGGCTGGGTGTGCCACCGAGATAATGCGTTTTTTTATTAAAAATTTGAAAATGAGGTTAACTCTTCTTGGGCCAAAATTTGCCACGACAATCCCCAAGTTGAAGTACAAAAGCATTTATGTTAACTGTTCATGGGTCATCGTGGCCCCGAGATACATTGAGTTGAAAAACAAAAGCAATTATCCTGAGCCAAAGTTATCGAGAGCCCCAACCTAAAGAACATAAGTATTATGTAGTATGATCTCGAGCTAAAGTTATTCTGAGATAGTCCCGAGCTAATTAAATAACATAACCATTATGTAGTATCATGATCTCGGGCTAAGGTTGCCTCAAGATGTCCCCGGGAGAGATCTAGACCGAGAAATCTCCTTCAAAGAGTTTATTAAAAATTGGGAAGAATCTCAGCTGAGATTGACCTCGAGAAAAAAAAATCAGTTGTCTTGAGATGCACCCAGCCGAGAGAATGTGGTAGAGATTTCAACGTAAAATAAGGGGAGTAAAATAACATTAATGCCCATTTTGCTTAATCTATGCCTTAAACGTGGAGTTTTATAGTATGCACCTCAAATGCAAACTTATAATCCATAGACTTTATAAAAGTCATACTATTAATTATAAGTCACTCTTTGTCTCAATTGTCCCCTTTAAAGTTGGAAAGTTTAGATAAAAAAGAGAGAGAGAGAGAGAAATGTCTTTACAACTATATATATTTTTATATAAATTTATAAATAGAAATATGTTTGAAAATATTTATAAAATATAACAATTTTTTCGATTCTATTAATGATAGACACCAATAGATAATGATATACTTCTATTAGTGTACGTGGTTTATTATGCTATATTTGAAAATGTTTTATTTTTTTATATAAAATGACTTAAACCAAATCTCTTCATTGATGTGTGTATATATATATATGACAAACACAACTGATATTGAAAATGTGAGTTAAAATTTTTTTGTAATTAAGATAAATCATAATTAAATTATAATTATAAAAATATTGTAGACTATACATAACATTCATTAAAGAAAAAGAGCATCCCGTAATAATTAAATCATAATTAGTAGTTTAAAAAAACACATAAAGATTTTGTAAAGAAAAAAAAAACAGTAAATTCAAATGATATACATATAGGTAAGACGTTCTGTTTATGATTATTTTAGATACTAAACTAAGACGTTAGGTAAAGCTCGGTTGAATTTGAATGATTAGTGATGTAATTGTGTAGAATGTGACAAGTTGATTGTGACAAAATGTTATTGTCCAAGTGTGATCAAATTTATTAGGGTTGAAATCCTTCCATAGTTGCATGACACTTAATTTTGCTTGTTTTGTATTCTCAATGTTTTAATTAGATTTTAGATGTAAGTATGGTGTATTTGATTTTTATGAGTTAATAAGCATCGATGACATGATTGATCATACATGTACGACAAATATCTTATTTTATTGTTAGACTAAATTTGCACTAATTTGAGTTTTAGAGTCTTGCATATTTTTTGTCGTCTTACGTAGTTGAACCATATGAAATACGAAGATGGTTATACTGTGTGTTATATTACTTTGAATAATATTGCGAACAATTTCATCAAATATTCCGACACATCTTTAACTCCTAAGGGGCTACTAATCTCACAAATACAACTAAACTACGACCCCACTTAAACATAAATTTAATTTCATTCTAGCCATATGCTATGACTAACTTACAAGTAGATATGTTTTTGTTTCACCTAAATTAAGTTGCTAGTCGTTTCGTATTCAAACTTCACAACAAATATACAAATAACAATAATTTAAAATCAAATGACTTAGATTACTAATTAAACATAAAACATTTAATACATACAAATTAAATTAAATGCTAAAACAACGTTATAGATACAAATATAAAATTCACCAAATTAAAATTTAAACTCTCCGAACTTGTGTTTGCAAGTAAAATTATATTTGACAAGAAGTAAAAAATCAAAAGTTATACATAATATATACTATACATATAAAAGAAGATCCATTCCATTTTACAAAAAAAAAAAAAAAAAAAACTCTTAAAGTCAAATAACCGATTAAGTTGATATTACATCTTATCTAAACTTATATAAGAATGTTGATCTCATTGTATATACTCTAGCCATAAAGTACACAATTACATTTAAAATAGTGTAAATTTCTTAATTACTAAATGTAAAACTACTAAACCAACGTGAACATCATGACATAAAATTTGTACTATTAACTTTGAAGTTAGAACTTTGATTCTTTTGATCCATATATTATAAATACATAGAAAATTATCTTATAAAACCTAAATACATAAACATGAAAAAAGAAAAATATTTGATTTAAATTTCTATCCAACATAATTGAACCACATTGGTGAAATAACGCAAAAGTTTGAAGTTGCCATCTATGAGTGAGAGATAGTGAGGAAGGGGCGAAGAGGTAAGACAAAGCTGGGTGACTTTTGAAAATTTGACTTGAACCGAGGGGTATTTTCGTCAAACCAAGAATAAATTTGACCTAATTTATTTATTTGTTTTTATTGTTGTACAAAAATTAGGGCACTTAGACAAAATAAAAATACGGTCTTTCTTTTGAAACAGAGCGAAATTTTTTTACTTCCCCTCAAAATCTCTGCCCCGCCCCGCCCTTCGTCTTCGATTCTCAAAACTCTCTCCTCATCTGTCCTAATATTTATAAAAAAGGTTTCAATTTGTTTTTTTTTTTTTATCGATTTATTATATATATTATATAATTTTTGGATGAGATTAAAATTTTTAGAGGGAGAGAGAGAAAGAGAGAGAGATCCCTAACGCACAATCAAAAATTCAAAATCTCTAAATCTCTCGCAAATATGGCATTTCACGTAGCTTGTCCAATTACATGGTATACACACTTCCCCTCTTTTGCTCTCTCTTTTTTTTTTTTTTTCTTCTTTATTTTTCTTCTCATTCTTCTAATCAATCCCATTTTACTTCTCTTTTTCTTTCGCTTTCTTTTGGGTATTCTCTCTTTTGTTGCCGTTTCTCTTCCCTTTTCTCAACTACCCATCTCGTTTTTGGGTCTTTCGCATTGAAACTTCACATGGGGTTCTTTGTTTTTTGTTGTTTAGTCGAAGGATTTGCTTCTGTCCGCTAGGATTTGCGCCAGCTTTGCAGAATGGGGGAGCTAAGAATGAGTTTCTTGATGGGGTGCTTAAGGTGGAGGAGTTTCTCAAGGATCCTTGGGGAATTAGGGTTAGAGATGGAAAGGGAACGACAGTTCAGGTGTGGGTTCCGAAGGTTGTGCCGCCACCTCCACCAGTGCAGCCTGTTGGGGTTGTTGGTGAGGCGTTGGGTGGAGCTGATGGGGTTGATGAGATGGCGGCGGCGATGTCGGCTCAGACAAAGCGTATTGCTCTTCAGCGCAAGGCTGCTGCTGCTATGATTGCTGCTGAGGACTATGCCAGGCGGTTTGAGTCTGGGAATTTAGTGGTGAGGGTTTTAGTTTGGATTGTTATTTTTATGATTTTACTTTGTATTGTTGGTTAGTTGAATGTGTTTTTTTTTTGTTGTAAACAAGCGTGAGTAGAACTTGTGTGTGGGGATTTGTTTTTCCTATTGTTGTGATGCCGAATTTAGCTTGATTTTTGCTGATTAGGCAGTTCGTATGGTAAGTCATTAACCCTTTTTCCCTAGAAATAAAACCTAGATCGACCATTTTAGGTTGTAAGATGCATCACTCATGGAATTTATAGGGGGAAAATCTTTAATAACTTGGTGGTCATTTTGAATACTTGGACATGTTCTGGACAGATGGTGTTTTATTTCCTTCTTCTTTTGGTTAGTACTCAGTAGTTACTATCTGCAGATTTGCATTTGGATTTCAGTGAGAAATTTAGTGAAAAATACTACAAACTTACTTAGGATTAACGCTGCTGGTGGTGGCAAGTATATAATCATTTAAATTTTACTAGATCAATGAGTGATCTGTAATGTGAGGGCTGCCTCGTGCTAAAATTTTCTCAGGTTCTTTATCAGTATGGGACACAATTTATAAGATATATTTGAAGTGCCTTGTATTGCTGCAGTTACAATCATGGTTTTTTTACCCTTGAACAGGACGCCTCCGGTAACATTGTGGGTGAAGAGCAGGGGCAATCCAATGTGAATGTAATGTGTAGAATATGTTTTTTTGGTGAAAATGAATCTAGTGAGAGAGCAAGGAGGATGCTTTCATGCAAAACTTGTGGGAAAAAATACCATCGCAGCTGCTTGAAATCCTGGGCCCAACATAGGGGTAAGGCTGCTTGGTCAGAAGATTTTTTGGTGACTAGAATTATTTTGAACGTTTTTTATGTGCTTGTTGGCAGATCTATTTCACTGGAGTTCTTGGACTTGCCCTTCCTGCAGAGCATGTGAGGTAATAAGCAATATGCAGCATTCATCTATGTTATCTCTTCATCAGCGTTACTAATTTATTAGTTACTTCTATTTCATAGACAACATATTTTTATTTAATTTCCTGATGGTTTCTAAACTTGACGTTTTTCATTATTAATATACTCCAATCATGAGCATTTTAATTGGGTTTAAATTACAGAACAGAGGGAGTGATAGTTCAAACTATTACATTTCAGTCCTGGGTGAATCAGAAATCATTTATCAAATTACTTCTCTAAATGTAAAATTTGAATTCAATAATTCAGATGAACAGGATTACATGCAGGTTTAATAAATTTCTATAATAATGCACTAAATGATATAGTGAATGTTGTATTGTACAGCTAATTTCTTATGAATTTGAGAGTAATTCTTCTAGTTACATGTTGAGATGCTACTATTTGAGTATTATACCCTTGATACGGAGCTTAATGTTGGCGTGAATTGTTCCATTGTTTAAAACTTGGTAGTTAGCTAGATTCTTCCATCTGCGATGTAATATCGATTCTTATCTGAAGAAATAGGAGCACCCTGCCATGTGATTTAAAAAAGTTTCTTCTTTACAAATGTATACTCAGGTATGCAGAAGAACTGGTGACCCTAATAAATTCATGTTCTGCAAAAGATGTGATGGTGCTTACCATTGTTACTGTCAGCATCCGCCTCACAAGGTAGGGGAAGTTTTCCCGTTATTGAGTTTTTATCCCAGTCCAGTAACCTTCTTATTGATGATGCATATGATTGAATATTGTAGAATGTAAGTTCTGGACCCTATTTGTGTCCAAAGCACACAAGGTGTCACAGCTGTGGGTCTAATGTTCCTGGAAATGGTCAAAGTGTGAGGTATGCATTTTCTTCTCTTGGATGGTCTTGCAGATATTTTCTACTTTGATTGTAACTTTTAACTATCACTTGTGTTGGTTTCCCAATTTTTATCATTGAAAAAGACCCTACTTTGTCTCGCTCACCTCATCCTCTGCTGTTCTTACTTTTTGTTGGGATGGTAGATTCATTGCTTTAATTTATAAGTCACCAAACCATCGCAAATGTGTGTAGACGTGCATTAGCTGATGATACTCTGATAATGTAAAATGCAGTCCATCTTACCTTCAGTCTCTATCCACTTTCTTCACTTTCACCTCTCTGTATTCACTAGGTTATGGTCGCAACTGCCAAACTATGAAATATTTGCTAGCCAAGATACCAACGACTTGTTAATATCCTAGAGAACTAACCTCAATGCTTTTCCACCCTTAATTTCTTCTAGACCAATGAGCTTTTTATAATTATGCCAGATGTTCAGGACATGTTTAAGAATTGCACTTACATTATAGCATATGAATACTGCCCTTCTATATTCCCATCAGGGCAATGCCTATGGTGAATATTATACAGAATTAAAAACTCAATTTTATGTGGTGTTAGTGACCGACTTTTGTCCAAGCTCTTTTTCTAAATATGCAGTTTGCAAACTCAAGTTTTCCCTCAGGAGGATCTCAAGTTTTTTGGCTTGTTGTAATCGACACTTACACTTTTTTGTGCAGTTTATCAATCTAGATTTCAGTTTGCACGTTGTTAGATAGTTACTACTGATGATGCACCTTTTTTTTTTTGCTCGTCATGATTATTTATAGAAAAAATTAATCAGTAATATTCTTCAAATTTCTGTGCTTCATGCAATGCCATGAGTTTATTTCCATAAGCGCTGGGAATAAAAATCATTTCCATTTATTTCCATGAATTGAACTGTTGAAGACAAGAAAAAATCTTATGCTTGCTGTTGCAATGCAGGTGGTTTCTCGGATATACATTTTGTGATGCATGTGGTAGATTATTTGTGAAGGGAAACTATTGCCCTGTGTGTTTGAAGGTAAGAAAATTTCCATAAACGTTATATTTTGGGTTTTTAAGCTGCTTGTGGTCATATAAAGTATGAAAAGTTCAATTTGTATGGTGGGGGTAATTAAAGTAGTGAGTGATCTTGTGTGTTCTTTTAGGTTTATAGAGATTCAGAATCTACTCCGATGGTTTGCTGTGACATTTGCCAGCGATGGGTACACTGCCATTGTGATAGTATCAGGTTTTTCCCTACCTGGATCATACTCTTGTAGAGACTGAAGTGTTCACTCTTGATTATCTTTTGTTATTCTTCTTCTAATTTTGTCTATAACAGTATGCGCTTTTTGTTTGCCACTAATTATCTGACAGCAGTTTTCTGATTCTTTGGATTAAATGATCTATATTTAGTGCTATACATGTAATGCCACTTTATTTTTAAATTTTCACTTGCCTGACTCATGAATGGGTGGGCAACAGTATGGAGCTAGTCCTGTCTGATATCTTAGTTCCACGCCTGACATCTGTGTTTCTTACAACTAATAGCCTGTCCAAATTTGATTGTTGCGAATGATGGATAAGCCTAACTATTTATTGGTGTTTGCTGTTGTTCTAACTACTTATAGTGGTGGTTGCTGTTGTTAACTTATGAATTTCATATAAGGTTCATACCACTGTTGCTTTTCTTTGGCTACATTGTAATGGCCTTGTCGTTCAGATGGTGTCATTGTGAAGGTAGTCTGGAAATGTTCTCATGATGTCATGATGTGATTTGTCTTTAGCTTGTAACTCAGTGGTAACATGATCAGTCTTTCCTCATGAAATCGTTACAGCACAAAACTGAATTAAAGTTATCGAGTACCTGTTTCCATATGTTTTTAGTAAGTGTATTAATGATGAAGTTGTTGTTTTCCATTTTTAACTGTGTCGTTTTTTTGCCCTTTAATGATGTCAATCTTTTAGCTTTTAAGTAGATGAACTACTCTTTTCATTGTACTTGCTAAGTTTAGTTCTTCTAATTTTTTACAGTGATGAAAAATACCTACAGTTTCAAATAGATGGGAATCTTCAATACAAATGCACTGCCTGTCGTGGAGAATGTTATCAGGTTTTCTTAACGCAAACCTTCTTCCCCTGGTGGAGACACCCATTGTCTCATAAGAGGTAGTTGGTTTTGATTTATATTGTTTTTGAGGCCCTACAACTTTATTTTGTAGGTAAAAAATCTTGAGGATGCTGTTCAAGAGATTTGGAGAAGAAGGGATGAAGCTGATCGTGATCTAATTGTTAACTTGAGGGCTGCTGCTGGATTACCCACACAAGATGAAATATTTTCCATTTCACCTTATTCAGACGACGAAGAAAATGGTCCTGCGGTCGTTAAGAATGAGTTTGGACGTTCATTGAAACTATCTCTGAAGGGGTTTGCTGACAAAGTGCCTAAGAAGAGCAAGGATTATGGAAAAAAGTCATCGAATAAGAAGTATGCAAAAGAAAAAGGAACTCCTTTAGCCAATCAATCTGAACTAGATCAGAATTTTGAAGTGCGAAATGATGTTCAACAATCTGGTTTTGGTGAAGGCAATGAGAAGAATGGTGGTTTGCTACCCCAAAATAATAATGAAGGACTGGACACTTCTCCCGTTGCTGGGAGTCTTAGCCACAATGAGGGGACGTGCTCTGTTAATCAACCAGGGGTCTTGAAACACAAATTTGTGGATGAGGTAATGGTAAGTGATGAAGAAAAAACCTCAAAAGTTGTTCAAATCAAGGCCAGCAAGGCTCAAGGTTTGGATACTGGAGAAGATTCAGGAAAATATGCCAGTAAATCAAAGACGGCTAAAGGAAAGAAGCTAGTAATAAATCTAGGTGCACGTAAAATTAATGTTGCTACTTCCCCAAAGTCTGATGCTTCAAGTTGCCAAAGAGGACAAGATTTGGCTGTCTCTAATGGTATGGTTTCTGGAAAGACTTGATAAGCTTATAGTGGTGTGTTTACCTTATAGATGAACGGCTGGGATTTTTTTGTGCCCTTTTTTAGATTCTACTATTCAAGATCTAATTTGTATTTCTCTTTCAATGTGCAGGAGAAAAAGTGAATAACTCCAGCCAATCAACAGGACTGAAGGTTGGGGAAACAGAGAATAGCGTTCCTAGCTTTGGAAAAGTTAGATTTGGATCTTCTGACACAAATACTACATTTGGCAGAGGAAATACTGCTAGTGGATCTGAAGTTGGTCCTCCAGATGGCACTCGCGTATTTTCTCGTAAAAGAAACATGGAAGGAAGCACACCTGCAGTTGGTTCCCTTGGTGGCGTTTCCACAGTAAAAGAAGAGAAGGTACCTTCAGGAAAGCAACTTGAAAGTGGGTCTCATATATGCAATGATGGACATGATGATAATGGGCAGACACCTTTGCCACAGTCTTTGCCCAGAGACTCAAAACCTTTGTTGAAGTTCAAATTTAAGAAACCTCCCCTTGATAATCAAATTTCTTGTCACGAGGAAGAAAAAAGTCTTGTCAAAGGCCAGCGGTCAAAAAGAAAAAGACCATCGCCATTGATGGAAAAAATACCCTTCAATGAAGTGGAAGACTTGACACGGTCTCATCAAGATAATCTATTGGACGATGCTAATTGGATTCTCAAAAAATTGGGAAAAGATGCAATAGGAAAGAGGGTTGAAGTTCAACACCCATCAGACAAGTCATGGTGAGTTTTACTCTCTCTCTCTCTCTCTGATACACTGAGAAAGCCAAATAGTTTATACTCCCGGAAAAAAATTAGCTAACTAAAGCCTAGTCATAGTGAGATCTGTTGGCATTGGCCAGTGATTAATAATTACCATTTTAAATGATCAAGAAGTCATTTCTTGCTAGGCTTATAAAGCACATTTTGATTTGAAAAATAATATGTTTTATTCAGGGTTATATTTCAATTCCTCTAAGATGTTACAATGGCGCTACAATGCTAGTATAGATCGGTGTCTCTTTGATTTTTGTACATGGGATCATTATCCCCTAGGAGTTCCTAGTTTCCAATTCTTGCTTCCTTTCTCTATCCTTATTCTCAAAAAGGCAATTAAAAAAAGGAAGAAAAATGAAAGGATTTGTTCAATGTATAGTTAACAGTTGAAAGTGTGGCAAGGTTACATTCATTTTAAGAACTATAAGCTAGTTTCATTACTCTGGTCTGAATTGAGATAGATATCTTGCATCACTAACATACTATACTGCATTTGATATGGTGTGCAGGCAGAAAGGAGTGGTTCGTGATATGATCGATGGCACATCAACATTAACAGTTGCCCTTGATGATGGTAGAGAAAAAACATTGGAACTTGGCAAGCAAGGAATTCGACTTGTTCCTCTTAAGCAAAAGAGATCGAAATCATGAAGGCTGAAGCTAGACTCCCTAATTATACCATGTTGGGGTTTTCTTCTCCATTGTATATGCAGCTTGTATGGAGATGATTCTTTCGAGGACCTGAAGGAGAAAGCAAACAGTGGCTTTCTGATTGCTTGTGTGGAAGCTGACTTCTAACTCGAGCATTTCATGGAGGCTGATCCTTTACCCCCTTTGAAGAATTGGGTAGGCAGTCTCTTCGAATCAGTTTCCTTGTAGTTCTTTAAAGCTGTCATTTTGGTAAAATTATGAAGTTTTAATTTTAGGGATACCATTGTGATAGAATAGGGAATGGTGGACAGTCGGCTTAAATGGCCATTTGAGTTGTTATTGGATAGGACTCTTGTTCAATGAAAGTATGAGATTTTTTATTTTTTATTTTTATTTTTTCATTAAATTAGGAAGTTTGTAACATCTATTGCAACGTGTCCTTATTCCCTAATTGGTATAGTCTTACTACAAACTGCATCTTTGCAATCCTTTTTGTCCCATAGTAAGAAAAAACCAATTTTAAAAAAATTGTCACATGACAAATTTTCATTGGGTTGGTGGGTGGGTTTTACAAGGATCGATGTAATCCATTCAAACATCTAATATATTATTCTAGGCTTATCTCTCAAGATAAACATGACAGATAGGGTCATTATTAAAGGAAAATTTAGGGACAATGTTGTAACCTAAAAAACTTAATTTGATGTTGGATAAGTTTCTTTGTCAAATAGTTTGCACATTCGAGCCTACTTTCTCAATTTCCCCGGATGCTTGTTCAATACATGAGTTTACAAAAAGCTCTCTATGATGCAACTCCGGACTTCGAGGCCTCTAGTCTACTTTCTCAATTTCTCTTGGTGTTTGTCCAATATATGAGTTTACAAAAAGCTCTATATCACGACTTGTCAGTCGAAATTAATAACCATATAATTGTAGACTTTTTAAAAGCTTTGAATATTTTGTCTCTCTTATCTTGTTTGTCACTATAGCGTGAAAGAAGAAGAGAGATAGAGCCAACCGTTCGTTAAAAATTATGGAGAAAATAAAGCCCACTAGAAATAAAAGGCAATAAATAGACAAGGACTTCAACTGTAGAGAAGATAAAACGCATGCCAATTGAAAATCTTCTCAAACTTTGATGTCTTGTCTGAGAAACAAATCTTTCCATTATTTGATCATGCAGAAGTATTGACATAGAAGGAATTTATAACTTCTGATCAACCAAAATTGATGGATAAGGAGATACAAGTTTTGCAGTATCTAAAATGTATTCCATTTTCGAGTTCATTCCTTAGGCTTTGTTGAAGTTCAGTGCTCAAGTATGCACAATGGACCCAACACCATCTCCCAAAAGGGCACCACATCCTATAATTTGCATTGTTTGTACAATCAACAAATACTAAAGTTACAAGATTTAACATGCTTTATATGACTACCTACATTGTTTTAAAAAAATAACTTCACCAGTTATACTGGCGGGGGTGGCAAGTCTAGTAGAAGCCAGAATCCAACACAGTCCTCTGAATCCAAATCGTCTTGTATGGCAAGAAAATGCAAGCCCCCACAAGCCTTCTTAGCTGCTTCCCAAGCTTCGGCCTCCGCAGTTGTCACTGGAGTTTTTTTATAGGTAGCGTAGACATATCGAGTCGCGATCCCAACAGATAGAATCAAAGAAGCTCGAGATGTATCGGCTTCAACTGAATATACTTCCATTCCATTCATCCAAGCTGTGGAATACGCAAAAAGAGATCAAATGTGATGGCTGCAAGGTATTGTTTGGGTAACATGTAGGAAATAGCAGATTGAAATTTCCTACAACACAAAATCTTAGTGATGCAACGTGTCTTTATAAAATTATTTGCGTCCAAGAAAGTCCATGATTTAAAGTACACTATGTTTTTACTTTTGTGTGATAAAGTTGAAAATTTCAAAATTTCGTGTCTAATATGTTACCTTAACACCTTTTTAAGTTTTGTGAATTTACTAAACATGATATTAAAAGTTTAAGACCCATATTTTTTATCTAATAAATTTAACAATGTTTTAAAATGTTGAGTAGGTTAGGTAGCATAAAATTGAAAGCTCATGATGCGTTAGACACTTTTACCATTTAGAACATATTAGACACAAAGTATTCAAATATCTACCGAACACAAGCATCACAATTGACAAATTATATTATTCTACAATGGTTATGGTAGAGGCACATAAAATCTTAGGGAATAACAATTGGGGAAGATCAAAATTAGAGAGATAAAGGAATTTGTTGCGACTCATTTATTTGCCTACGTTTGAGAACTCCACAGCTCTCAATGATCAGAGTGGAGGCATACCTGCCAATGGTTGAGCTCGTGAAGTTGCAACAGACAACCCAGGGATCATTGTCTTATCATCAATTTCGATCCCAAGTAAATCCAGATCAAGACTTGAACCAAACATGAAAGTTTCCTTTAAGTTTGAGATCTCCTCTTGAACGGCTGAAAATTAATGGAAGACCATTTAATTATAGAAGAAACAATAAGCACAACAAACCAACATCCAATTGTAAGATAAAGCAGCAAATCTTCAGCCATGTTTAGAATCAATGCCAAACAAAGGAAGAAAAACTATTGGTATACCTGAAAAAGGCAATTGAACAAATGCCCACCTCTCCCCAAAAAGATTCTCTGGAAGTTCCATTGGAAATGGATTATCTAATGCAAGAAGGGGCTTAGATCCTTTCTGAAAACCGGGATGACGCGTATAAACGGTTTCATATCGCTCTTCCAGCCACAACAGCAGGGAAAGACACTGGTGGGAGGGGAACAATGAAAACTCTTGAGCGAGTGTAATTCATATCCTAAATGCAATCAAATTTCATAAAGAAACAGAATCGAAGAAAACACCTATAAATTCATAACTACCAACCCTTTTACTAGGAATGGGCTTTATGCCAAGCTCGGTACATGCTTTTGTAATGATTGTCTGCATCTGTGACCTATAATCCCATCAACATTTCAATCATATGAAGAAACCATTCTTCAACAATTTGCTAAAACTACTCAATCATAGAAGATTTTGTCCACAATTTCAGAAATATTTTGAAATTCGGATGCACAGTCACAACATTGTATATTATATCCATCTAAATGAGCTGAGAATAATCAATCAGCAAATGTACCTAAAGAAGCGGATTTTCTCTGGTAATGGTACTCCTAACTCTTCAGCAATCGAGGAAATGGCGTCTCTCAAAGTAATGCTATTAATAACATTGTTAGGAAAATACTTCGTGTATTGAAGAGAGAGCGAGTTATCACAGACTACAAGCTCCCACACCTTCTTCCCTCTGATATCCAAAATAGGTCTGGAGCAGAAATCCAACTCCCACTCCGTAATACTCTCCGGATCAGTTTCCGAATCCAAATAGGCCATCTCCAAGGTCGGGTCATCCTCATCCTCGTTCAATTCCACCTCTTCCGGCGTCGTGACCGAGCTTTCTGATACAGAATTTGATCTAAAACGAGGTAGTGGTTGCTGACTGATACGGCCATTGGCTGAGAATCTGTTTGCGGTTTTGATTGATTGTGAAAATGGGGAAGAAATAGGTTTGGATTTGGTAAAGTGAAGACCACCTAGGGTTCTTATTCTGGTGGGATTGAAGCTTAAGGTCGCCATGGAAGAGGAGCTCTCTCAGTAAGATAAGCTTCGTGAGCTTCGTGAGCTGAGAGATGGAGAGAGAGAGCCAGTTTTGTTAGTTATTTTTCCGCCACAAAAATATCCTTTTTGGAAATTTTGTGTTTTCTTTGGCTCTCTCAATTCTCAACCTTACGAAAATCTCATTTTATTTTATTATCGTTCTTAGGGATTTTTTTTTCTTTTTGAAAAAGAGACCTTCCTAAAATAAAAATATTATAAAAAAACTTTTCAAAGGTTATTGTTGTTTAAAACACAAATAAATAAATAATAAGAGTAAGTAATAAATAAAAGTAAAATTATTACAAATAGCAAAATATTGAAACTATTTAGATAGATTTTTGTTATATTTTGTAAATATTTTCAATATTTTCAATTTTTGAAAACGTGTCTTTAGAAAATACATTGTAAAAACTAGAAATACTATAAGAAATTGGATGAATTTTGCTCTATTTTGTAAATAGTTTCAATATTTTGATATTTCTAAAAATATATCTTTTATTGTTGTTCTGAGTTTTTTTTTAAATAACCCTTCATAAAGTTTATTTGTTTTTAAAACAAAACAAATCAAAATATTTATAAAATATATAAATTTTTTAGAATCGGTTGATTATAAATGGTAACGTTGGTATGTATTAGTATCTATGATTAATAGGTTGTAAAAGTTTGTTATATTTGTAATTTTTTTCAACACATTTACTATTTAAAACCATTTTTTCTATTGTTTATGCAAAAATGATAACAATAATATTAATAAAAAAATTGATAAATGTTAAAAAAAAAATCTATTTTGTTCTCAATGTTGGATGTCAAGGTCACTTAATCATTAGGTTACAATTCCTAAAACAACAATGTAATGTGTTGAGTTAGGGTTGGTATTATTATATCAATCTACCTTTGTTTAACTTTGAATTTATTTCTTTTAATTCAATGAGCAGTTCGAACGTCAATGCTTAAAAGGACTTGAACTTCATGATTCCTGGCATAAAAAAAAATGTCAACCTGAGCATAGCTCAATTAGTTAAGAGACCAGTAAACTATCTAAAGATCATAGGTTTGAATCTCTACTTGTAGTAAGTGGAGATTCGAACCTCTGACCTTTTAGATAGATTGCTAATGTCTCCAACCAATTGAACTATACTCAAGTTGATATTCTTCTTTGTTATTTGTATTTATTTAAAAAGAGAGATCATAAATATAAATAACAAATTATTAAGGTCATATTTATGAAATTCAACTAAAAATCATTATTGAATATCATTTCTTTGTATTTTGCTAACAATTTTCAAGTTGGCTTTCATAATTTGTGTCAACAAAATACAACTAATAAAATATATACACTTTTGATCTCTGGAGTCAAAACGTCGAAAAGAAAATCAACTATTAACAAGAACTTAATAATTTGTAGGTGTGTTTTTTGTTTTGTTTATGAAGGTTCTCTCTAAAATAAATATTGAATTATATATTTTACAGTTTTTTAATTTTCAAATTTTAATCTTATAAGTTTTTTTTTTCTTTTCTAATTTTGTGTCTAACAAAGTATTAAGATAATGTTTGAAAACCATTTAGTTTGTAGATTTTTGTATTTTATGATTGAACCTATTTCTTTAAAGTTTTTATAACGTTTGTATACTTATTAAGTACAATAGCTAAATTTTGATCTAAATTTCATAAAAAAAGGAAGTTTCAAATCTTTAGGTTAATTGTTTTCAAATATAGAGCGAAATAAACCAAAATATTTATAAAGATAGTGAAACTTTCATTGATATGGATAAATTCTAAAATTTTGTTATATTTGTAAGTATTTTCAATAGTTTTGTCATTTAACATCATTTTTATAAAAATTTAAAACTTAACTTGATTGTTAAAAACATTTGTAAAAAACAGATAGAAAAATAATAAATTTAAAAATAAAATGAGTTTTTATAAACTTAAATTTAAAAAACTAAAAAAAAAAAAAAAGTTAACATACTACTACTAAACTTCCTTACATGTCAATAGTCTAGTGAATTTAAAAAAATGTCGATATAGATACATAATTAAAAATGATATTTTTAAAAATAGCAAAATAAATCAAAATATTTACGAGCTATAGCAAAGTTTTGAATTCTATCAATTATAGTCTTCTATCACTCTATCACTATAGCATATCAATAACTATCAGTGATAGAATTTGCTATACATTGTAAATATTTTGTAAAATTTGCTATTTTTGAAAAATTTTCTAATTAAAAATTATAAACTTTTGATATGAATAATGAATATTTTATAAAAGAAAAGATGTCAATTATTATTGAACTAAGCTTGACTTTTGAGAAACCAAAAATACATTAATAAAAATAAAAAGTAAAAAAAGTCTCAAACTCACAATTTGCATTTTAATTCTGAAAGAAAAATTGTAATTTGTAATAAAAATAAAATTGATAATATAACTAATAATTTAAATAAGTAAAATGAAGAAAAATTATTTTAAATAATATTTTTTTTGAAAATATTTACCAATATACTAAAATATTCTATAAATTAATTAAATTTCGGATATAATATTTTAGGGTTAATTTTGCTTAAAAGTAAATTATAACTAAATTCGTTGTTAAAAAAAAAAAATCAGATTGCTTGAGAAATACGTGCCCAAACCCGAGCTCCTCTCTTCCCCTTAGCTCCTTGAGATTCTCTGCTCAAGCCACCGGAAAGTACTTGCCGCCATGGTTTCATCAAAGGACGGCGACGTTAGTTGCAGTCCTTCATGGAGCCCCGCCGTGAATTGGACGGTCGCTAGTGGCTGTTTGGAGAATACAGTTGCTTACGAATCCTTCTATTCTCCGATCAACGACGATGAGACGGTCGAATCCGATCCCAAGCCACCTCTTATTCTGCGCTGCCCCTCATCAGAGTCTGGTCCCTGCGAGATCACTCGTGAGTTCCATATTCATCGCTTTCCTCTGCTTGTTTGGTTTGACATTGTTTTTGAGTGATTTCAAGTGTTTTGAGTGTCGTGAACATTTCCCGAAAAAATTAGGATTGTAGAGAATACAAGGGAACTTTTATTAAGAAATGACAGGTTTTTGTTCATTTATGTGTAGGTTGTTTCACCTTGTGTTTTATTTTTGCAAGAAAGTGACTATCGATTGATAATCTTAGGGCTGCAAGACTAAGTAGAGAATTGGTGATTATAGATCAAGAATTTTGATAGCTGAAAGCTGGTTCATTTGATTTGGTTACCAAAGATGGGAATGGACAAATGGTGACCTCCTATACTACTAGAATTTCCGGTTAATGGAAGTTGGTGAATTTAGCAATTTCTTGTTTCTAGAGTCATTTTTCAGCTTATGTAACTTTAAAAGTGGATTATCTAAGGAGATAGGCTATGCATTGTTAGTCCTTTTCCAGTTTGTTTGCTACAATTGTTTTAATTTAAAATTGAGTTGTCTACATTACGTTGAGCATTTCAGACTTTCAGTGATGCCTCTTGAAAGGGTAACTAAAGATCATGGTTTGCAGTTCGTTTTGCGGAAAAACACAAAATCCGACAGGTTTATGTTAGAAGCACCGCCCGAGTATATGAGATGTATCACGTTACTAACTCTCAAGATGAAAATGAGTATTTTTGTACTGTTCGTTGTGGTGCTGCTTTGAGAGACGAAGAAGTGCTTCACACAGATGGAATTGAAAGTGTGTCTGCACATCTAAATGGGTCTAAGGGTGTCGTGGCTGAGGCAAATTCACAACGTGAGAGTAATTTGAACACGAATGAAGATGAATGGGTTGAAGTTAAAGCTCCTGATGGCCCGACCCTTGTTCATAAAAGTGACTCTTCTACATCCGAATCTGGTGCAAATTCAGTGATGATTAGGCAGGTGTGTTACATTGCTCCCCACCATTTTGTTGGCAATTTGACCAAAAGCTTTTATTTGGAATATGAATTCTCATGATTACTGTGTTCTCTCCTCAAGGTTCCCTGATATTAGTTTTCCAATCATCTCAATAAGAGATGGATGTGAGATATAAGTTCACCTGGAGCAAACCTGAATTTGTTTCAATTAACAATACGCCTTGTAACATTTTCCCTCTTAATTCATGGTTGTTGCATTCAAATATTTTATTTGAAGATGATAATATAAACAAACCAAAGTATTTATTTAGAAACATGTAATCTTCTAGATTTTGCGAGTCCCCTAAATCTTGAAAGAGATGACCCTTGGCCTTGGACTGGGAATGTCAGTTCTTGGTGATGATATTTGATATATGTTTCTTTTTAGTTGCATCCATTAATTTTCACATTGATGTGGACTGAATTCAGTCCTGATCAGTAAGTCATGATCAGTGACTACTGAGGAAGGAAACTAAAAGTGTAAATGGAGGAATTCTGTCTAGGAAAGGGACGAGGGTTTAAAATTTAAACTGCAAAGTAGTAGGAAAAGGTTAGGATATTTATACATGTGCCTATATGGACGAAATCTGCCAATGGAAGGAAGCTTCACAATGCAAATTAATAGGTACAAAAAAATTCTGAATGTCTAAATGGTGATCTGGATTCTGATGTTTAATGCATGTAGTATTCTGATTGAATCTGTTTTTAGTAATTCTTAACTAATGGAGAATCTTTTCCCCAGGACTTTTATGAGGCTACGGCAGAAATAACGAATGCAAATCCTTGCACATCTCTTACAATCCGTCTGCTTTCAATTCAGAATAAAAGTCTTGTATATGTAGATGAAATCTATGTGTTTGCAAATCCTGTTGATTTAGAAGAAGAGGGCCCGGCCGAGAATTCGGCTCGAAATTCTCAAAGTTCTTTGATGTCCATGCTTGTACCAACCCTTCTGCAGTTATCTAAAACTACTGGCAGTAGTAAGAACAATGATGGCCGTAATTCTAATCCAGAGGGAGTCCATTTATTACCCAAAATTGGGCCAGAGCCTCTTAATTCAACCAATAGTGTAACTGGACTTCAGCAGCAAGAAGAAAAAGAGTCTGAAAGATCCGTACGTCAGCCTGAGGTGCATTTACAAGTTCCTGTTAAAGATAAAATGCATAATGAAAACAAACCTCTACATCGTATTGAAAACATTTTGGGCCAGCTTGTTTCTAGAATGGACAGAATAGAGAATTGCTTTCTAAGGTTTGAAGAAAGTATGCTAAAACCCATTAACAGCATTGACGGGAGGCTAAAGCAGGTTGAGCAGCAACTTGAAGTTTTAACTAAGGAGTCACATGGTTCAGAATGGCCATCTTGTTACAGAATGTCTGCTCCAAGCTTTTCTGCTAACGGATCGAGTTCTAACTCCTTCTATAACAGTGGGAACGATCATCCAAGTTGTGGACCAATTGAGCCAGATCGAAAGGAAATACATTCAGTTTCATCACCCATTCCACTTGATATATCAAACTCAGTGGATTCTTCACTGTTGCGTCCAAGTCTTGTGGTAACTGCTCCTGAGTTTTCAAACATTGATGATGGTGATCAGGAGTGCGTTGTGGCTACGGCTCCTGAATTTTCAAATGGTAATGACGATGACCAAGAAAATCAAATCCGGGAGGTTCCAGTGGATGTGTCGAAGAGTAAACCAAAGCCATCCATTGATGATGCATTGGCATCTGCTCTCGCTCAGTTCACATTATCATCATCTTCAATCAGCACTCCAGAACATTCAGAAACTTTAGCGGTTAAGCCTCCAGACCTTCCAAATGAGGATGGAAACAATCACAAGAAATCTTTATCAAGTAATCTGTCTACAAGTGAAATAGACCATACAATCTGTTCCCATGAAATTGCTGACATACAATGCACAAAAAATTTGGCTTCTGCCTCTCTGTCTTCTGCCAATGGCTGGAACTTGAGTCCTCGGCATGATTGCTTTGCCAAAATTGGTGATGGAGATGGTGAACAAGTTCTTGAAAGCCAGGAATGCATGTACGAGAAAGTTAGTAGCGAAGTCGAAACTGCTTTGGATGAACAAAGTGTGCAAGGAATGGAGGCACTTGGAAATGTGGAAGTCATTGATGAAACAAATGAAGATTTTGATTCAGAGAAGAGTATTCCTATCCACCCTTTTCCCCATCATCCTGACAACGATTCAGATAAAACTAATGTCGATTCAAATGCTGATGCCAATACCATCGAAGTTACGAAAGGAAGTCGTGACATAGACATAGTCCACGACGTTCTTGGATTTTTGCGTGACATGTCCATTGTGAATTTTGAGATTCCAATCCTGGATGTAAGCTTCGCCTCCAATGCTGATTCGTCTTCCCACAACAACCTCAAAGAACTTCTTGGGGACATGACGGAATTGAGTAATGGAGCGTCTTGTCCCAAAGAAAGTGATGATGTTACTTCCTTTGGCGAGCAAGGTGAGCTCATTTTGGTTGAGGAAGAGGGGCAGGAGAATGCTTCCTCAACAAAAGGTGAGCTCATTTTGGTTGAGGAAGAGGAGGGGCAGGAGAATGCTTCCTCAACAAAAGATGAGCTCATTTTGGTTGAGGAAGAGGAGGGGCAGGAGAATGCTTCCTCAACAAATGGCCCCATATCGGTTGATATGAACTATTACACCATCATGAGTGATCCTGTAATTACTGCTGATGGCGTAAATCTGAAGGATTACTCTAACAAGACAGTCATCTGGAATCTTATATGATTGTTTCTGGTATATTTCATGTTCTGGTTTGGATGTGAATTTGTAAATAAATCTTTTTTAGCCCATAAACAATTTTAGTTTACATTGGTATTTGCTTTTGTTTGGTTTTTATTGGTTTAGTTTTCTCCTCTGAAAATGAATAGTCATAGATGTATGTAGGCTTTTGATTCTCGGAGATTTTAGGAGTGTATTTGGATTAACCTTTAGAGAACACATAATTTTCCGTTCCTTGGTTTCAATGGGGTGGGGAATCTCGGTTGGACTGGAGATGGGTCAAACCCAAGACACAAAATGGGTCCCCGAATCCGGATTTCTGCCAAATTAAATTTTAATACATGTGTAATTAATACATTTGCTACTTGTTCTTTTTAAAAATTTCATTTAATAATTAAATTAATTTAACCCTTCTATTAAATTTTCAATAAAAAATTCTTACATTTTTTTATTATTAATTTAAATGTCAAAATTTTATTTTTTAAAATAAAAAATAATTAAAAAAAAGAAAAAGAAAAAGAAAACGTATAATTTTTGTCCAAAAACACAGCCCTACTCGAAAGGATTTGTTCATACTAAAGTTGAAAGGCTTTAACTACGTTCATTAACAAAATTACAAAAAGTAAGAGAATTTAATTACAAAAAGCAAGAGAAGTTTAGAATCTGAATGAATGAGATATTTTAGATTAAATAAAAGATTATATATTATTTTAAGTTCAACAATGGATATTTAAAAAAAAATGGAGTTCATGTTAATGATTTTTTTTTTTTTTGATAAAATGTTAGTGATTGAGTTAAACTTTAGTTAACATAAATAGACACTGTGGTTTAGAGAAATTGAAACTCACTAATACTTAGGTGCAAGGTGCAACACAAAACCATTCATATTATTATGTTTTTTAAATTACAAAAAGAAAATTTGCTAAAAATATTCATTTATCTATGTTTCAAACTAACAAAAATCAGATGATACTTGTGTTGAATGAGAATTTATTTTTCAAATTGCAATATATTTATACAAAAATACATGAACTATTTTGAAAATTTATTAAAAAGATAATTCCAATATAATTTCAAAATAGGGAGAGAAAGGGAAAGAAAATGGACGAAACCGCGAAACACGAAGGCAAGAAAACTTTCGACGCCCAGCTGAGTGTGGAGTATTGAAATGCGATCTCCTCCTGCGGCAACTAGGTCGCATCTTTGAAGCTTTCTTGTAGCCCTTTGGAAACCCTGAATTCTTCTGATTTCATCCGAAGTTGCAAATGGAAGCCGCTGTGGTTGACCCTGGCTCCAAGCTTCTCAAAGCCGGACCTGCCATACCGGATCAAGCTCCCTCTATGGTATTTTGCTTCAACTTCTTTTTGTTTTTCTTTCCTATCTACTTCAGATTGTATTCATCCGCTGCTACAGTTGAATGTTATGATTGCCGCCCTTTTTAGATCAAATTAATGGCTAGTCTTGCCGAGAAATGTTTTTCTTTTTTTTTTTCTCCAAGAGACTTGCGGTATGCTGTGAGATAGTTGTTTTGAATTGAAGCCGAATTTGTACTCGGTTATTTGTTAGGTTAGGGAGGTCTTAAGCTGAGTGTAGTAAGCATCGAGTTTCTCACATTTGCTACTTGTGTGGAAAATATCTATTTTTTCTTTTTAAACTTGGGTTTTGGTTGCGGATTTTCTCTTAATTCTTCTTAATTTCTCAGATAATTCCTACCCATATGAAACGTATGCCGGAGGATGAATCAGTAACTGAGAATTCACAATTTGAGGACGTGACTGTTGATCCTGTTGTTCGGGGCTTCATTAAGGATTGGGATGCTATGGAGGACTTGTTGCACCATGTTTTATATACTGGACTTGGATGGGAAATTGGCAATGAAGGACAGATATTGTTTACAGATCCACTTTCAACCCCCAAGGTCAGTCTCAGTTAATTTCATCATTTATTTTTAAGCAAATAATGGTGTCCAGTTCATTAAGAATCAATGGCTCCTGCTTTCTACCGATTCCAAGCACTGAAAAATGCTGTATGATGTCTTAGAATTGTATTATTTATGTGTCTTTTCAGAGGTTCTTCTCTCAACTTGTTGACTAAAAGGAATATATGTGTGTTTGCGTGCCTGCATACATGTGCTGCGGATTTGATAAGTTAGTTTTCTAAAGGTAGTGTCATATGCGAATGATATCATTTGTAGTTGTAAACTGATTTTGTTGTGCTTGTGCATTCATTATATATTCAACTCCAACAATGACGGCTGTCTTTTTGTGAGGTAAACCACCATCTGTATAGGCCCATGGGCTATGATTGATTCTTCTCATTAAGGCAAATGAGAGGCATTCTGTTTTCCAGGCTATCAGAGAGCAGTTGGTGCAATTGATGTTTGAGACCTTCAACATCTCAGGATTTTATGCATCTGAACAAGCTGTATTGTCACTTTATGCTGTAGGGCGTATATCGGGATGCACTGTTGATATTGGTCATGGGAAAATAGGTACAAAAACAATATCTGCACAGTCCCTTACTAAAGCTATGCCCTGTATTTTGACAATTTGTTGTTAAATTTTGTGGAATTCATATCCGTACTTTTTTCAATGAATACTTAATAGTTTTCCTGCGGATGCCCGAAATTTATTTTACATAATAGTTAATATACAAAACAGGGTTTTAATTTGATTCTTAGATAGAAGTTTATCAAAATATAGATCATGCATTTATATCCTCTAGAATTACATTTATAGCTAACGAACTTACAGAGTTTTAATTAGTTGGTTTAATGTTTTGCATTCATGCAAATAGGAAATTCAATGTTGTATCTGTTACTCTAATGGCTACACGTTATATAAACAAGGTACGAACTATGAAGTGTTCAAATAAAATGAAAAACAGTGATCATTTGTTCACGAGTATAGTAATGAACATGGTATGAAGTGGCTTTGTGTTTAAATCCTTAGCCTTGCAGCAGATTCTCTGGTTATTCTAGCTACTGTACTGGCTCATCTCATCATGTTGGTATTGTTTTGTTTGTCGTTATTTCCTCTGCAGAACCCATAATTTCTTATAAAAGAATCTTTCTGAATTTTTATGTTTCACTACACAATTTTCTTCTACCTTTACTTCCAAGACTTGGTTTGAATTTCTCATCACTAATATTTTTCTAAAACTATTTCATGACCAGATATTGCACCGGTAATTGAAGGAGCTGTTCATCACATTGCATCAAGAAGAATTGAAATTGGAGGCATTGACTTAACAAGGTTACTTGCACAAGATCTTGGAAAATCTCACCCAATGGTGAATATCAGCACAGCTGATGTTGAGAAAATAAAAGAATTATACGCTTGCTGTGCTGAAGATGAGTTGGCTTATTCAAAAATTGGTGACTCATGCCAGCTTGAAACACACACCCTCCCCGATGGGCAGGTTTGTATTTGGATTTACATCTTAACGGTTGTTTTTTCATTCCCTGGTTTTACTTGACCCAAGTATGCCTTTATGCATCTGACAGTAACTGGTTGTTGAGCGGATTTTAGTTGGGGTAGGAAAGTGTTGTGGAACTGATTTGAAATACAAAATAAAAGGAAATAAAATGGATGATAGACCCAATAGAGGGAATTCAAACCTCCCTTTCGGATTTTCGATGAATACCAACTCTCCAATTAACTCATGGAGTTTAATGTACAAGTTCTCTTCACCCTTTATTGATTTCCACAATATAACCAAAGAATAAAAATCCCTAAAATTAAGGAAATCACTAACCATTATATTAGATGATATGGCATCAAATTATAGAGAATCACTAACTACTAGTTAGAACACTATTTTGGGTTAATCGGTGATTTAAAACACTATTATAGAGAATCACTAACTACTAGTTGACTCAGTTAGAATGCAAAAAACGAGTCAGAATCCTTAGGATTGTAATGTTCCTTTTCACTTAAGGTTTGTCTTCAAGAGTGAGAATGACTCTAACCATATTGTGAATTGAGTACTTGAACGTTTTTCCTAGTTTGGGTCTTTTCACGAAATAGGCCTCTAGTTTCCATATCTTCATTTATTATGAGCTTCACCCTCTACGAAGTGTATCACCCTTTCATGTTATGAAATTATCCTCCGTAAATATCACTCTTCCACAGTTATGAAAATCTCCTCCACGAACTCTCTCAAATACCAAATGCTACGGCCCAATTTAAAAAATACAATATAAAAGTTAATAAAGGAAAGAATTTGTAATAAGGGGATAATAGACTCATTTGTGGGAGTTTGAACCTCCATTTAGAATTTTGGAGGAATCCCAATTCCCAACCTCGCAATTAGCTCATAGAGTGAACTAAAAAAACAGAATTTACAAGTTCTCTCGATGCTTTCTTGATTTCCACTAATTAACTTAAACAACTCACTCTACTGAAGATCAGTCCCTTTTTAAGTCATTAAATTCAATTGGTACCATGTTATTTCTCATAAAAGGTGACCAAATAATTAAATATAACTCACTTGGATATGAATAAAGAACACGAGGATGGATGACTGTAGCAAAGGTTAAGTAGAGTGGGGAAATTAGACATGTTTCTCAAATAATTGTTTCTTTTTTTTGTGATGATTAAAGTGTAATCTAAGAAGGATAGGGCGATGACAATAGACACTACATGGACATGATGACATGTCATTTTGAAAAAAACAAACTATGACACAAATGGTACAAGTACACTGTACACATATTAAATATACATTTTTTAAAAAAAAACTATTTCATTTTTATACAAGAAGGAATTTTGAAGTTAATGAATTTATGCATTTATACGCTTAAAAAATAGGTTTGGTGTATTTCCATTCTCAAAATATATTATTTTTCACCTATATTATTGTTGGTGACTTAGTGTCTCTTTAGTATGCTTAACAAATGTTTAATATGTTAATTGATGTTGAACTCATATCCACTTTGCAACTAGTGTCAAATAGATGTCTATTGTGTTAACTGATGTTTTACAAGTGTCCAATGAGTGTTGGATTTGTCCAAGTGTTAGATATTGACACGTTAGCCGAACTAAAGTGCAGTGCTTCTTTGGGTGCAACTAATTGTTTTATATTTTATATTTTGCCTCTACCTTCTACTGTCGTTGGGAATGCTTGGCTTGAGTTGTGAATACTGCATAATCATTTGGTGGAAGCTTTTAAAGTGCATGACCATTTTTTTAGTAAAAGAGAAATTTAGGGATGAGAACATCCGACCTTAAGAGAAGGAAATGATGTCCATTTTGCTCTTCAAGTTAAAAATATAGATGAAGAATATTTGGATTTTATAATATCCGAATATATATATATATATTTATATCTTAATTCTTAATAATGTACTCATTTCAAATAATGGTTTTTAATTAAAGTAAAACCCAATATTTGAAAATGAGAACGTACATTATTTCGAAACACTTTCAACTACTTAAACCCGTTACTTCAATGATCTCAGTATGTTGTCTGGTTTGAAACTCAACTGATTGGCCAATGGCAAGTAGTTTATTCTCATGTCTTTGGACTTGCTTTCTTGACTTCTGATTTCCTCTATTCTTTGCATTGCAATTTTTTCTCAGCTATGTGAAGTACTTATTGTGATATTTGTAAATTGGACCTTTCTATATCACGTTTGGCTATTGATTTTTAGGTAATAACCGTTGGAAGAGAGAGATATACTGTCGGTGAGGCATTGTTTCAGCCACAAATTTTGGGTTTAGACACACATGGAATTGTCGAGCAGCTTGTTCGGACTATTTCAACCGTATCATCCGATAACCACCGGCAACTACTGGAAAACACCGTTCTATGTGGAGGCACTTCTTCAATGACTGGTAATGATTGACATTAGCTTTGTCTCCATTTCCTGGTATCATTTTTACTCTGTTTATAATTACCATTATTTTGAGAGCGAACTCAATGCCATGCTATGCAGATGCTTCTTTTCATTCCCTTTTTTCAATTCTAAAGAACGCTATACCTGTATATCTTTATATAGTTTGTAATTTGTTACCTTCTATAGGATTTGAAGAAAGATTTCAGAAAGAAGCAAGTCTTTGTTCATCTGCTGTTCGTCCTGCTCTTGTGAAGGTATTATAATCAGAAGGAAGTGATTCATGTTTTACTGAACAATCTGAATATTTTTTGTATTTGCTGTAACGAACTGGACATTTTTACTAGGATTGATTATGTGGTAATGGGCTTTTCCTTTTACAGGCTCCAGAATACATGCCAGAGAATTTATCCTTGTATTCAGCATGGATTGGAGGTGCTATACTTGCCAAGGTTGTCTTCCCCCAAAATCAGCATATAACCAAGGCAGACTATGATGAGAACGGGCCTTCAATTGTTCATCGGAAGTGCTTCTAGTGACCTTCTCTAATACATATCTTTCAGTATTTATTTATCTTCCTACTTTTAGAATACTATATAGTTGTACAATGGTAGGAAACTAGTTATGTACTATGGAGGCTTGATAGTTGTACGAGTATGGACCTGTATCTAGCCTAGATGGAAGCCATCACACCCATTAATCATGTGACATAATAGGAGTGGATCCTATTAATGCAAGTCATCTTCAACAGTATCATGCTAGGGATGGGATTTTGGATCCTTTCATTTAGAACTTATAAATGAATTAATTGAAAAATTAAGACCTTATGGTTTTGACTTTTGAACCATCTTTAACAATTAGTTTTGTCTACTCAACTCAATGTTTCATTTTGAAAAAGTGGCATTGTCAAAGATGTGGTGACTACATCAATGGTTGATTACGTATTCTAACAATTTTCTAAAATTAGCATAGTTTAACCTTGATATAGATTGTTGTAACTTGTCTCCTCAGTTTAGTAATTTTATGTGACAATTGAAAAATGTCTTTTTAAGAGTACATTGAAATCAAAATTGCTTATGAGATGAATAATTTTTTTCCAGTAATTGGGTATTCCTTCTTGCTGTCCTCTCCTACCTAGACAAGGCCTTGTCTACTCTTGCCCACTATTGGAATATTTTGTGTGTGCTTACCTTCTTTGATAACTGTTGCAAAGGAGTTAATCAATTTAAAAATTGACAATGATTAGGTGCAACGTAGACTGCACTTATTTCATGCATCTCCTCTATATGACATAGTAAAATAATAAGAATAATTTAATTTAAATTTAAAGACATTGCCACAGGTAAGTTCTCATTAGGTAACTGGCTATGTTGGACACATATAGGTGCAGCACAGCCACCACCCAAGTTTTTCCCCTTACATTTAATACTAAAAGCGGGGAGAATTATTGGCTTAGGGGACCCTCATGGGTAGTTGGAATCAGTAATTTCCTTCAAGAACGGATGGCAATTAGACTCTCATTGTACTTTTCAGCCTACCTTGCTAATAAATTCTAGAAAATAATGTGTTTTTGATTGCATGATGGAGTAGGAAAAGATTGTCCAATAAGTTTAGTATGCCAATGCAAAGGAATTGTGGAGAAGAGAAGCCACTAGGAAACAAATGGGTCGCTCTTAGGGAGGGTCCCAGCTCACAGAAGCTCAGTGAATAAAGACCCAAAATCCAAAATACTGCAATCCACACGTCACAGATTCCACAATGCAATAATGAATTTTTGCTGCACCTTCGTACAATGGGGCAAGTTGGAGGGTCTCTTCTTTTTGCAACACTACCCTACAAAAGTGTCTTCTTCTCTTTATTTGCCTTTTGCCCACCTATTTTGCACCACTCAGCTTGTAGAGCTTGTTTCCCCTTGCCCTTTTTACAATATAGTCAATGGCCTCATGAGAGAGAAAGATCTTACTATTCCATTGATTTTAATGGAATTTAATACAGGTCTTCTTTAAGGATATACAAATAATTGATAAAGATTGAGGATCTTTAGAGAAAGATAACAGAAAGAGAGAGATTTGGTCTATCTTTTGGCAATCTCATTGATCAAATTTGAGCACACAACAACCGATTTTTATACAAATGGCATGATGGTGATTGAGATCTAAGATTTCATGGATTGCCCACTTTGAGTAGACTCTGATAATTGGTCCACTTCCCATCTTTGTCTGGGTGCAACCTTGTCATGGACAGCCACATACTCCTGCAAAATAGAACCAAAAATGTAATGAGTAATCACCTTCTTTTCTTACCTTTTTCAAACAAAAGTATGTTTCCCCCCAATAATTCAGCAACCCTAACAAAGCACCTTCTTTCCCCCCCTCCTACCTCCATTCTTTTTATCAGCTCATCAGCCATGTTTGCTATTACCACTATTTTCCTAGCTGAATTGTCTATGAAGCCTTCCTCCACTCCTTTGTCAAATAAGGCAAGCAAGCTGTCATAGTATCCATCCACATTTAGCAATCCTACCTGATTATACATTTTTCGAAACCGATAAAAGGTCAAGTTAACAATAAGCCACTCTGACAACATTTCTGTTTGTTGTTTTTTATTACTGGGTTTCAACGATACTTTCAAAATGTTGAATAAACCAAGGAAATAAAGAAGGGAGGTACTGAAAAATCCATCGTATTTGTTTTAGATACTCTTTTTTTCCTTCATAAAGTTGTCAATACAAATCCATATCTTACTGGCTTGTCATGAATTCCTAGCTGAGCCCAAGTTATCATCTCTAGTAATTCTTCCATAGTTCCATAGCCACCTAGTCCAATGGATTTTGAATTTTTCATCAAAATTTTCAAGTTTTTGCTAGTGAAGTAAATGAAATGAAACCCTTCTCATAATAAACACACACACAGACACACAATCTTATAGTTCCTATTATAACCTGGAAGTGCTACAAATGCATCAGCATGTTTGGCCATTTCTGACTTCCTTTGGTGCATATCTGCCACAGTTTTCACTTCACCGACAGTTTCGCCTGATATCTGCAAGTGGGGTTTCATTAATTTTACCCAAAAACCATCTTACCTTCCATGGACCAAGAAAGGGAACTTGCAGATAAGTACCTCATGAGGCAGAAGTGCCTTGGGAATCACTCTATACATCATGAATGAAACAATAAAATTAGTCAACAACATGATACTTGAACAGAAATGTAAATTTTAACGAAGCCACAATATTGGAGCAAAGGCTGCAGCATACCCAAGAACATGACTTCCTCCAGAAAATACAGTTTTAGAAATCAAACCCATTAGGCCTACACTTCCTCCCCCATAAACCAAGTCTATTTTTTTCTCAACCTGATAACACAGGAAGGAAAAAAATTAGGACCTAACAAAATTTTATGGGAAAATGTTACAACTTAAGGAACAACGAGAAGAGGAAAAAGATTTAGAATAAATGGTAATTTCAATTTGACCAATTGATTGATATATTTTATATTACCAGTACTTTACCAAGCTCAATCGTGGCTTCAGCATATGTAGACTTGTATCCAGCTTTGCTGCCACAGAATACACACACCCTTTTGAACCTTCCCAATTTCTGTTCACTTGTTGAAGATAACCCTGTTCCCTCCATTCTTCACAGAGAGAGAGAGAGAGAGAGAGAGAGAGAGAACGCACAGTGAGAGGAAGAGGAAGAGTTAGGAGACAACCTTTGAATTTGTTAGCTACTCTTTTTAATTCAGTTCAGACAAAATCTTGTCTGCTTTTAACATGAGCAGCGGATCATTTGCTCATCCTTTTTTCTTCCAACACCAACAAAAAGCAGCTCACTCTTTAAATCCTTGTGGAAATTGGAACTCATGGCAATAAACTCAAACCCATTCTCTTACTAACACCTTGCTTTTATCATTTTGTTGTCCTCTGTCTCCCTCTCACCCTCTCATTACATGATGGGGCTCAACTTAATTACCCATTCTCTGTCCTAAGCTTTATATATAGGTCTGTGGAATCCTCAGACCTATTGCATTTATTTTCACAAAGAGAAGTATCAAACTAATTATAATAATTAGAAATGAAAATCAAAGGAGAATCATTCATTTATAATGAAATTGATTAAACTCTTTATATTAGAGGTCTAACCTTTGTTTTTTTGTCAATTTATTATTGTCTGCATCCTGGTTCATCTTCACCTGACCTTTTGAATTAATTGATTATGTTAAGATTAAAAGGGGAGTTCACACTTCTTTGCTCTATGTCATTCCACCTAATATTCATAAATGATCCTCAGGTGAGCAGCAAAATACTAATATATTATGAATGGTTGTTTGGCCTACGGAAATAAATTATAAGTTAAGCTTTTGATGGACCATGAGCAACATAACTAGGTTAAACTATTTATGATTTAGCTATTTGTTTTGTGTTTGTGGTTATAATTATTTGTAACAATTATTGAGATTTGAACCCCATGAGCCTTGCTTAAGCCAACTTGGTTTTCTTAATGCTTGCAAAGTCTAAGGGAAAACTTTCAAGATTGGTTAGAGATTCTCTTTTGATCTTGCCATTGTATTTGACACAGATGACTAATATTCGTGTCTTATAGTTTATTAGTTTGACTTTTCAATCACAAGTCTCTGAATAATAGTTGGCCCGTTGTCTTATCAGAACTTTCTTTCTAGTTTCTTGTTATCATGTAATAGTTTTTATCCATTTACAACCTTTTGCAATTGAAAAAGATCACAGAGAGAGAGGTAGACAAAGATGCTTATGAAATTTGCTAGAACTGTTGAAAGACAACAACTTGGCCAACCTAAAACACATTGTCAATTCTCTCTCTCTCTCTCTCACCGATATCAGCTCCAAATATATCTTTAGGCTATTGTCAATTTTCGAGCTCTTTCTTCCTCTTTCCTTTGATTTTAACTGCAAATACAGTGTTTTATCTTTCCACTTGCTGAGGTCAATCTTTCCACCATCAGACTGAGTTTTGTAATATGAGAAGCAGAAGAAATAGATGGTTGAAAAAAACCCTCAAGATCCAACTCTTTATTTGTGGTAAATTTGACTGTAAAATTAGAGCTGGTTTTGGATTTATAGAATGTTCTGAGGAGCCATAGTTAGATTCTTCTTTCATGAGAGAGAGAATAAGGAAGACAAGGAAGGCATATATATCTATTTGGATATTGTTTCATTTATCTTTTTGCTTTCCTTTTGCAGATTTAATGTGTGGAATTGGGCACCAACCAAAACAAAGGAGCACCAGAAAAAGTGCCATTGAAAGTCATAATCATAATAAAGATGTAATTAACCAATGGAGGTCAGAGTCAAGATATTGCTTTTCCTAGTAAAGGTTATGAAATAAAAGATAATAAAACAGAATCAAGCTTGCTAGTTTCCACTCTTTCACAAAAAAAACAAACACCGAGAAACAGCTCTTTCTATTAAAAAAAAAAAAAAACAAAATGCTAAATTACAAATGATATATCTGAGTTTTTTTTTTTTAAGTGTTAATTATGTGTTTAATTATAGAACGTTCAATATGTTGAGAATTTATTATTTTATTCTAAAGATTTGTTGGACATAAAAGAGAATCTATTGGGCCTTTTGGTTTATCAGTTCACCAATAATTAAAAAAATTTGTTATCTAGTTAATCGTGTCTACCCACATTTTTCATCAGAAAAAACTTATATTTCTCATCACGCTATTCATATTTTCTTATGATAATTACTAACTCAACTTCTCCACAACTAACTAAACATTCCATTACATACAAATTTAAAATCCGTTTAGCTACACAAATTTGAAATTTTGCTAATCATTACAAGGAGAGCCCTTTTGTTACAAAAAGCCAACACAGAGAAAAGCTATTGGATTTCCATTCTTCACCTTTCTGTCCCATCAGGAAATTAACACGATTTGTTCTCGTGAAAGCCAAAATCCATTGGGCTTTTCCATCCCGACCTATGGGCCATTGAGCCCATTGCACCAATTTTCTTTGAAAAATCCATTTTCTAGGACACATGCGCTCATAAGTTTGGTAAATGGTCAAAATCACATTGTTATATTCAAAATCATTCGAAAATATATCCATAATCACTCATAGGAGATTTCCTTTTTCTTATCAATTTTGAACACTTCATTTAGTAAAGTGGAGAGATTTAAACCCATGTTTTTTTTAGTTGAGTTATGCTAACTTTAAAATTATTTTATACTTTCATTTCAATATGGATGAGATTTCACTAATAACTAAATGTGTATTTTGTTTTTCTTTTTATGAAGCAATCATTAGTTGTTGCACATCTCATTTTGGTTACATCAACATTTTTTACATTTATCTTTGTATTCTGAAAATGTTCATATATTTTTAAAGATTAACTACCTTGGTACAATATTGGTAAATTTTAACACAAATTTTGCATAAGAAAGTCTTTATAACTTATAAGCAACTAGAAATTGTTTGAAACGTAAAGTTAAACTTTAAACACTAGTATATTAAAGTTAGAAAGTCTACCGTTGATATTCCAAAAAAAAATGTGTAAATAACAATAAGAGAGAAAAATAGACTTTCTTGATAGATGTAGAAACTTTGATAGTAAAGTCAATGGAGTTGAGATATTAAGTTTACTATCTCTTTTGAGATTTATGGTACAAATATATATAAAAAAAATACTTTATTCATGAATTCTTAAATCTCTTTAATGAGTGCTACAATGGGTCGTATAATAACCCCAAACAATAACCCTATTTTACATGGTTTATCCCCAAAAGAAGAAAAAAATAACTATATCTAATTAGAATAGAACAAACCACTAATCCATTTTGTCTAAGAAAAGTGTAAATTATTTGAATATACAATTGACCCAATCAAGCATTTGCAAAAATCGGATCCCCCATTTCTTCTTCTTCTTCATCGTCCTCCGCACTGTGGAGAAACCCTTCCTCTGTTCTTCAACTTGACATTTTTACAGGAAGCTTCTGCTTGGGCCGATTTGTCATCATTTTTTCCTTTGTGAACCAGATTGATATCTTGTAGAAGAATCCCCTGACATGGGATGCTTTTGCTGCAATCGAATTTCACAGCCACTTCTGAAGCGCTTGTGCCTCTGATGTTCTGGTATATTACGTTACTTACCTCTACTGCTTCTGCCTGTATGGTGTTTGATAAAATATTTAGGAGATATTTTTTTTGTAAATATTGAAGTTTTGGGTTGTGCTGAATTCTGTTATTGAAGTGTTTACCTGTTGTGTGCATGGTTCTTTCTGGTCACAGTAGTTTTGATCTACGATTATTGGGTTGGTCACATTGTCCATCACAATGTTCTGGAATATTATGTTTTGTGCATACCCTTTTCCTCCCTGTAGACCAAACTTTTTGGTTAGAACTAAAGTGATATTTGATTAGGTAATTTAAGTCCAAGCAAAATATTAAATTTAGCTGTTAAGTTGTGTGTTCTAAAAGGGTAGTGCTAAAATTTTCTTTTGGTTGGTAAAACTTCCACATTGGGCTCTCTGCTTTTAACTCGTCTAGTTTTAGGTCTTGAACTTTTATGAATAGTCATAATTTTGTAAAAGCTTTCATTAATCTTAAGTTATTAATTTTGATAACAAAACCAGTTTCATTTGACTTCATATATAAGACGTATACAATTTTTTTGCCCAAAATTTGTTGCAAAATTGAACCTAATGATCAAAAGCAAACAAGATGTGGAAGTTAAGAAACCAAGAAAATAAGACTTAAAATAAATCAATTCCTAAGTTCTTTGTAAACAACGTAAGAGAAAAAGATGGAAGGAAATCGTTCTCTCCTTCAAACCGTAAAAAATCTCAAAACATGCCATGCCAATTCTTTAAGTATAAAGAAAGTCGAAGAAAGAGTGACAAGGCATGACCCACAGGATCTTTTTGTTGTTTATCTTGCTCTTGAGCTTCCTTTCTATATTGATTTTAATGGTTCACTATGTTTGGAAGCTTTTCAATATATTTCCCCTCCTAGTATTCATGGGTGTCTGGGACAGGTATTGCACACCTCAACTAAACGCACATCCATCTGACTCAAAAACATCTAAGCATGAAAAAAAATTGATTGATATTAAATCCTTAGTAGATAACCACCAACACCATGGATTCAACCCATCCTCTCCAAGTCTTTTATTGTACCCATGACCATTATTGACAATCCGTTATGGAGTTTTTAATACCAAATTCTTAGCTGACTGGCAGGGGAGAAAACAAACCAAACTTCCTCTTTCCCTCCAGGTCATTGACTTGTGAAAAAAATGTTAATTTGTTTGGTTGGTTTTGAAAAGCACACGATACCTAAACTTACACAAGTATTTAGTTGTTTAAAAAGTAGAGGATTAAGTAATGTGCAGGTCAAGTTCTGGTGTCAAAATCAGCAGGCACAAACACTGTTGCTTTTGCATCCAGTAAACTTCTTTCATTTTCTGATTTTTGAGTCTTAACAAAGTGAAATAACTTTAATTTTCAAGTCAAAACAAGTGATTTTTACTGTTCTAAACAAGTTCTTTTAGCTACTCGTGGAGAACTTAGAGCAATCTTTTTACCTGCCAAGTTTTAATTCTCACTCCATTTGTTGTTCCTGAAAATTTTGCTGTATCAACCACCACATTAGAAACCTCTGCTTCAGTTTTTCCAGCTCCCAAGCTTCCAATACTGCAAAATAAATCAGGAAAATGAAAAAAATAAACAATCAATAATTGAACCCCATTGAATGAAATTATCTTAGATGTGGAGCTTTGTTATTTGGTACCTGATTCCATGACCTGGTCCACAAGTGATGCCCTTTGCTCGGACGTTTTTCGATCCACTTACGATTGAAATGCAGTCATCACCTTCAAAAGAATACCAAGTTGAGAACTACCATAAAACTAAAAACGAGGCTTTGTTTTAGTTATAGATTGTATTTGTTTGAAGCTTTGGGAATAGGAATACCAGTCATAATAAGACAGTTCTTGATGACAATGAATTGAGTGCCTGTGACATGGATGCCATCAGTGTTGGGGCTGTTTCCTGGTGCATGTATCCAGAGATTTAGAGCTTTGACATTGTTGCATTTCTGAAAAGAAAGATGCATCTGTTGTGCATTTCTGAACCTCAGCCCTTCCACTCTCAGATTCGTACATTGAAAGAAAGTAACAGCCTGAAAAGCATGTTTATAACGAATTTCTAAGTGTTTAAAAAGATACTATTGCAAATAATATCACTTAGAAAGTCATTTTGTATATGTTCGAGATAGGTTCTCTTGAAACTATTTTGTAGATAGATTTTCCTCTCGTGTTTCTTTTTTAATGTATGTTAGCATAATGACATTTTAATGTCCTTAGTTCTCTCAAAGTTTCAAAACCATTATAATTTTGTCTAATGATTTCAATATTTACCTAATATTTATATTAATGTTAACTTTTTTAGATGACAAATTGAGCCTATCTCAATTGGCATACATATACTAGTAACCACGAGGTTTACGGTCCGAAGCCCTCTACCTCAATTGTACCAAAAAAAAAAAAAACTTCATTGGTTTAACTTTATCCATTCAATTTTTAAACAAGTTAATCCAAACCCAATTTAGCCATGGTAAATTGCCAATAACTTTTACTCATATGCATGTGAGAATGAACTTACTGTTGGAGCTTCCTTGCAAGGCTGAAAAAACAAGAAAAAGAAAAGGAAAATAAATCAATGAATACACAAAATAAATTAAGATTTTTTAGTAAAAGATGTTAAAATTGAGTAACTCACAAGAGTTTTATTGACTTTGCAGGAATTTAACCACCATTTTCTTCCATTTCCATTAATAATGCCTTTACCTTCCACTCTAAGACCTAACAAATTTTGAAATACAATCCAATGCCTTCTGTCTTTCTCATAATCTGATATATGTGGGGATGCTTTTATTGTCCCTTCGATCTTTCATGTTGGAATAAAAGAAAAATATAATTAGTTATTAGGAGAAAATAATATTATTATAATTGAAATTTTGAAATAAGCATTGTATTGTGACAGAAATAATATATGATTCATTTTTAATAAATAAAAATAAATTCTTGAAACTATCTAGGAAGGAAATTTTCTACTTTTATTTTCATTTAAAATATAGGAATTTAAATAGGGTAATCATTTTAAATGAATTGTTTAATTTTTTTTTTTACAAGTATAACAAAATAACTTCTATATATGATTAAATTGTGATAGATCAAGATAAACAAATAACAGATAAATTGTAATTTTATTATATTTTATAAATGTTTTCGTTCATTATGCTATATTTTCAAATATGTAATAAAGGTTTACCTAATTATCTCCCTTCTCAAGGTAATTGCAATATTATAAGAGGGAAAAAAGGCACGTGTTCTTTGACATACAATGATTCAATTTTTTTTAAAACTAGAACATTTGTTTGGGTTTGATGAGCACTGATCTCATATTAGATAATATAGAGTTATAGAGTTCTCAAAGTAAATTGACAATAAAAGACTAATCCAATCTATCTTACAATTTTGAGGTCCTTTGATTTTTCTAACGTAGGTTCCTCAACACTCTCAAAACTAAATTTTAAGTAAAATTATCAAATTATAAATTTTTTAATAAAAAATATCTAGACTATTTTTTTTAAAAAAATTATTGTAAATGAAAAAATTGTTGAAATATTTATAAAATATAGCAATATTTCATATTTTATTAATGATAAATATTAATCAACACAAATAATAATTGAGAAAATCTTATAAATATGTTGGTTTATTTTGCTATATTTGAAAATGTTTTTTTTTTTCAAATCTGATATTAACGTGAAAGAAAAGACATCAACCCAAGACCCTCAAAACCTAGAAAGTCCCTACATTCTAACCTTTAAGTAAAAAATTATCCAATTAAAGTTTTTTTCTAAAAATAAATACCTTAGTTGGGAATTTTTTTAAGGAAAAAAACCCGTTATTAATGTGAAAGAGGAGACATTCCTTACCATTAAAAAAAGTAAAAAAAAAAAAAAAAAAAAAAATAAATAAAAAAAAAAAAATATATATATATATATATAATAGCTAAAATAAAAATAAATTTGTAATATTGTGCAGAAGACGAAATGAAAAACCGTTAAATAAAGCAAATAACTATAAAAATTACTAATAAAATAAAAATTGAATTAAATATATTTATGGTTAGTTATTTATTACTAAGAAAATACGGTATAAATTTACCATATGAAAAAGATAATCTTCCACACCAACTTCTACATTTTAATGACAATAGAAATATTGGTGAAACTCAATTATTTATTATTTTAATTTTATTTATATTTAATGCAGTATATATAATTAGATCAATTCAAATATACCACGTAAGAAAGTAAAATATAACTTTCTACCTACCATTGTAAAAACTAAAAAAAAAAAAAACCATATTTTAAATCATACTTCTTTGCCATTTAATTTTAGCAAAACTAATAGGTAATGGAAACTATTTTGTTGGTTGAAATTAAGCTTATAGACAATGCTTTCACCGCTAACTTTCTTCATTTATTATCTATATTCAATTAATGATTTAAAAAATTTGAAATAGTTTAATTAGTTTTTTTTTTACTTATTCTTTACATAGTTTACAAACAAGTTGATATCTAGTCAATTTTATAAAAAAATTAAATATTATAAATTATAATAAACTATAGTTAAAAGTGTAACAAATCAAATCTAAACTGGAGAGATGAATTAATTGATATGATTCTATATATATTTAAAAATTTGGTGGGATGAGTTTGTAAAATACATAAATAAATATATATAGATATAGATACCTTAAA
Organism: Cucumis hystrix; assembly: GCA_025688845.1. Taxonomy (NCBI): domain Eukaryota; kingdom Viridiplantae; phylum Streptophyta; class Magnoliopsida; order Cucurbitales; family Cucurbitaceae; genus Cucumis; species Cucumis hystrix. The sequence continues at coordinate 24,020,922 of CM046883.1, forward strand.
TAGAAGAGGAGAGTTACAAGGACCAGAGAAGGTGATTGGCTTAAGATGATAAACTCTATCACAAGGAACCAAAAAAATGGCATTTGTAGATGAACATGCGTCCTTCCATGTTTCTTTAAACGCCTGAAAATTTTCAATTAAACACACATTATTAACTCATTCATTCAACATTTCACCTCCCAACCTTCTTCTTTATTTCCATTCAACCGTAATACTCCCATCAATATGTTAACGACTTGGAGATTGATAATGTAATCACTGTTGTGTTAGTTGAGCTATGCTTGTAGTCTTACATGACGTGTTGTCTATAATTATTGTCATGTGTTCTTTAAAAAAAATACCCCACCTCACTATCGTCTTCTCCGTCACCCATTGCTCCGTAATCATCCACGTTGAATATCTCCGGTGATGCCAAAGGCGATGACGACATCTTCTCCAACCTTGTCCTCAACATGCTGGAGAATTCAGAGGAGTATTTATAATGTTGCCCATGATCCTCTTTATCACCGCTGCTAATTGACGGTAGAGGATTATCAACATCAGGATACGAGCCGGAGCATGTCGAGAGAATGTCAAAGATGACAACGACGACAAAGAGAAACGTAAGAAGTGAAAGGCAACAAGGACGATCGAGTAATCGAGGACACATATTGGAATTATATTGTGTGGAGTTTTTAAAAGAGGGAATGGAGTTTGAGGGGGAAAAGGGAAGAAAAGTAGGGAAAGTTTTGATGGAATAGTGGGTGACCAAACTGAATGAAATCAAAAACATGAAATGTACTTTAAGATTTGTGGGGTTATTTATAGGGAATGAATGGAAGTTTGCTTTGGAAATTATTTTAAAAGAGAGAAATTTTGGTGCAAAAACATGAGTGTGAGGAAGTTTTGGATTAAAAAGCAAGAGATTGAGATGCAAGAATTGAGTTGGCCGGTAGCCGACTTTTGGGTTTTTATTTTTTTCTTCTCTTTTTTTCACTCGAAAATCAAATTTTAATTCCTATATGGTTTAATTATTTATTTTTGTTTGGGAGTACGTAGTCTAAGTTTAATTATGTAGTAATGCATGGATTTGCATGGACAAACCCTATTTATTGATTAAAGCTGGCTATACTTTGGGGAATAATTCCTGTACAATTACTATATAGTTAAAACTTTATATATCTTAAATGCAAAAATATGGTTTTGTTTGTTTTTTTAACGTTATAAAAATTCAATCAATATTTGACATATACTCTTCGGTTGGAGGTTCAAATTACCAAACTCTTCGAGTACACTTTTTAGTTGAAGAACGAAGAAAAATCTAAGAGAGGAAGATATCAATTAGACGATAAAGAATAAAATTTGTAAATTATTGCAAAGTTTTGATTATGAGTACTTTTATTATTGTTCTTAATTATATAGTTTATTGAAAACATATATTGAAAAAATGTACGGTTTAAAAAGAGATTATTGGGTGCATACATATATATTTTTGTTTTGGAATAAAGAGAGTTAAAATTGTTTGTTTTCTATATAAATTTTAGTATTGTTTGATTCTAAAACTTCTATCATTTTAATCTATCTTAACGAGTTGAACAACGGTCACCTTTACTCTAATGAAAACGTAATAAATCAATGAGAGAAATATGAGACTCATTTGATTATTTTTGGATTGTTCACATCCAAATCTATAATGAAATAATGCAATTCTATTGATAAGTTGAGGATGCTCAATCTAATTACGCCAGAGAATTATGTCCTATTATTATCGTTACTGATATATAGTTATTGTTACGACTATCATTATTGTTACTATTACAGTTGATTTTTTTTCAATTTTGACATCTTTATTGTTACCGATACCAACACCGACACTACCTGATCCTTAGAGGTATATGTAATAAAAAAAATACAATTACATTTACGAATCAAGTTCATATAATTTATTTATCAAATAAATTTTATTACAATTACATCAATTTTTATTACGGTCGGATAAACATGAACTATATTCAAACCAATACCAATATAAAGTTAAAATTGTTTTGTTATTCATAGAAAGTTTACTTTATATGACATATGATGTGATGAAATGATCTTTGAAAGGCAAAAAGGGTATTCAAATTACATTTGTGTTCTTCCAAAATTGTACTTTATTTTTTTAAAATAATGATTTATCAAGTTCCACTATAAGAAGTTCATATTAATTAAATTTCTTTATGAAAGGAAAAACAGTGAGTCATAAGAAGGACAAATGTATTTGAAAAAGAAAATAAATAAGAAACAATGGAAAGAGAAGAGGGATTTAGGGTTTATGTTAGGTAAAATTCAGTTTTCAGTTATATTTTCAATAAGGGAATTGGGAAAAGAGTATTTGGCAAATCCCCACTTTTTAGTTAAGTTCCTATCACAAAATTGATTATGACACCATAAACTTTGACAATCACATTCATTACCCTTTCTTCTTCCTTTTTTTAGAACTAAATTAAAGTTTATCCTTTGTTTTGCATATGGTTGAATTCGTTTAATAACCATTTTTTAAATTAAGTCTATTTCCTCTCTACTTCTTACAATAACTTGCATCTTTCTTAAGTATAATGGTTGAATTCATCTCTCTCTTAAGTACAGTGATTGAATTCTTAGTTAAAGTCTAGAAACAAGTACAAGTTTTTAAACGTATGGTCTTTTTTAGTTTTCAAATTTTGGCTTTTGTTTTTTTAAACAAGTGATAAAAAGTAGATGACAAAAGAAAGAAATTTGAAAATAATAGTATTTATAGACTTTGGAATACGTTCTTGAGTGTTTAATTTTAAAAAATAATTCATTTTGAAAAAAAAATTATAGTGTTTGCAACCACTTAAAATAACTTTTTGAATGAATTCGATACAAATTTAATCAAAAGAGTTAACTTATTTTCATTTAATCGAAACATGTTGTATTTGATATTAAAAAAAATTGATTTTTTTTTCAAAAAAAAAAAAAAAGTAATAAACTCGTGGACGGATTACAAGACTTCAGTTTCCTTTTCTTTATATCTATATATATATATATATATATATATATATATATTAAATATCACGATCTCTAAATTTCAATCTTAAAAATGTGTTTTCTTATTAAATTAAAACAATACTTCCAATTTTAATTTTATTATTTAAATTCACCTCTCCAATTTAATTTAATTATTTATTTATTAATAAATTTCTTTCTTCTTATTATATATATATATTAAATATCTCAATTCTCAATTCTAAAAATATGTTTCCTTATTAAATTGAATCACACCCAATTTTAATTTGATTATTTCTTTGTCAACATTTAGTTTCCAAATTTTAATTGTTCAATTTTCAAACTTTTCATGAATAATCTTTTTAAAAAGAAAGTCGTGTACTCGATACGCATACACGACTTCCATTACGTGGATCAAATTGGTTAGTACCCAGTACACTTTTTTCCATAACCCAAAACTATCCTATAGTTTGGGGTTATACCTCATTTCTAAAATTTCTTGCAAAATATTATTTTAAAAAAAATGATTGTTGCTTTTAAAAGAAAAATAACTAAAAAGATGTTAATAAATATATAAATGTGTTGTGATAATAGACCAAAATTACACAATATTTTGCGTTGTAAAGTTTAAAAAAAGAAATTATGTCAATGTAATTGTTTTTGTTTCTTCCTTATATGCAATGCGTACAAGTTAAATCCCACTAAATGAATTGGTTTATAACAAATCTCTTTGAATTCTCATTAGTTTCTCAAAATTAAAGCCTACGTCTAGACTTTCTTAAGAAGATTATGATGCAATTCACCTCTTTAATCACACATTAGTTTTTATATTTTCAAATTCTTACTTTATCCTCCATTTTCAAACTTTATAAAATAAAAAATTAAACTACTATTTTTAAAAAAATGAGCAACAATTATATTCAATTTGTCTCGAATTTGATAAACTATTTATTTTCCTAAAAAGATATTGAATTTATGACTTATATATTTTTAACATACGATCATCTTAAAACATATTTTTACATTAGTACTTTGTGTTTATTTTGTTAATTAAACAAAGGGGATATTATTACATGCATTCATGATTTTTACTTAAATTATTGTTTCAATCATGAACTCTTTTTTATCTATATACTTTCAATTTTCTTTTATTTAGAAAAACTTTGATTTTCTTCCCTTTAAATTTTTGTGTGTGGTGTTTTTTTTTTAAAGAATCAAAAAAATATCAATATTCAACGATGAAACTTTGAAAAATTATTTAATGAGATTACACCGCAATATGACTATCTCATAACAAAAGGTTAGGTGAAGAATTCAAAATTTTAATTTCATATTGTCACTAAACAACCCCATTTGGATATAAATTTAAGGTACACATTCTTATAGTTTCTCACTATCTTGGATTCAATCATACAAAAGTTTACCCACCACAAAACTTGTCCATAAATTGCCAAAACAAACATTTGAACTACAAAACTCACTAATAAACAAAATTTTAATCGATCATTACAATATTGAATTCACAAAAGTCAAATCCACACATGATTTTGGTGTGAAAATATACTTTCTTTCATTTGATTCAGTATCTGACAGGTTAAAAACTTATTATTCTTAAATATTATCCATAAGAACTTAGATCAGCTGACACCTATATGTATATGAGAATAAGAGATCCTGTTGAACACAATCCTCCATCCTAATTTGTACTAGTAAAATATTCTTAAATGTTTATTATTTTATGAAAAACTTGCTATGAATGTAATGATGATATAAGATAAAAACTTGTCTATGCTACCGTGTCGTAATACTAGAAAAGTTGCCAACGATCTAAAATTCTATCCAAACAGTAGATGAGTATATGAAAAATTGCCATATGGGTGTGATGGTTTGAGAGAGAGGGTTGGAAGGGTTTGTTTGGTGAGTTGGGGGAAATTGACAAAGTTGGGTAAAAATTAAAATGGGAAATTGCGTGGTGGGTTAAATGAGAAAAAGAAAAGAAAAGAAGACCCATAACTTTAAAACTTGGCGTGAGTGTCTATATTTTTGTGTAGAGGGTGTATAGGCCATGAGTTGTTCATGATGACAGGTAGGTTTTTGGGTTTTGTGTTGTCCAATTTACCATAATCACCAAAGGGATATCTCGAGAGTTGGTCGATTTTCTTTCGTAACAATTAGAACCATCTCAATTGAGGTTCTTGTAGGTGACAAAAGTCTTGTGGTTTGGCAACGCGTGCTCTGTTAAATCGGTATGTAACGAAATTAGAGTTGTGAATGGACTACCTTATATTAAAATTTATCTGTTAATTTTTGGGTTTTGTTTCTCACGTTTGTCGTATGTTGAGTCAGCATGTACGATCTTGATCTTCATCTTTGAGTGATATTTTACTGGAAAAAAAATTGATGATTTGAATGTGTGATAAAAAGAAGTTAAACTTTTATTTGAATCTCGGGGTCTATGATCTAGAAAAAAAATTATTGTAACATGTTCTTCCACATGAATAATACTTAGTTGCGAAAGGTGAAAACATTTGATTGGTTAATGTTGGCAATTTTCCAATTCTTTGCTCAAGATGGTTTTGGAGAAGTTCATTAACTACTTCATTATTGAAGTAATAAAAAATTGAGGGTTAATGATTTAAAACTTTTGATAGTTTTTGAAAAGTTTCGAACTTCTATAGTATTTGACATAGTTGAAAATTAAGGTTAATGATTTCAAATTTTGAAAGAATTTGATATATACTAGTTTTTAACACGTGCGATACACGTGTTATTTGTGTTTCATTTTTATTTTATTGCATAGCTTGATTTTTTCTTCACAAGTTTTTTTTTTTTTTGTTAAATATCTTCATCCCAATTGTTAAACTCATAAACAGTTCTTAAAATGTTATATGATTGTTAGATAATTCTACTTTGCAACTGTTAGAAAAATAAATTAATTATGCTACATTAGTTTACCATACTAAATTACATAAACTTTTAGAAAAAAAAGTTGATGAATGAATAAAAGGTACAAATTAAGAGAAGTTTTTTTTCTTCTTATATAAGTACATATTTAGATATTCTTAAAGATGTCAATTGATGAGATATTTTTTTTTTATAAAAAAACTTCATAAATCACATACTATCAATTAAGTATATATTTTTCTAATTTCTCTATTGTTGTTTGTATTGGTATTGATGAGATTTCTTAGATCAAAGCCAACAACTTCTCGATTTGATCCACCTAGCTCCTAGATGGGTAGATCGATTGAACAATCAACGACTAATGTTGATGTTCTAAAGTGCATATTTTATGTATAAATTGAAATATCGATGAAATGTAAAAGATTTTCAAAATATATATTTTTAAAATAAACACATCCAAAAAAGCATAAAAAATCAAAAAAGAAAAGAAGAATAGAAAGAAAATAAACAACCCATGAAAACATGCAATGAAATTGAGATATTCCTTCTTATTTAGAAGGCTATCCAAATTATGTGCAAATTGATGTAGAAAAAGAGCTTTTATAAGCATCCATATTTAAAAATTTCTAAAGTCTCATTCATTGTATTTTGTGTAAGAATTAATAATTAAATGAATTATTAATTATTTCCATTTATAAGAGAAACTTTTTTACTTCCTTAACTATGAAAGTGTTTATTAGTTACAACTTTTAATTTTCTTGAACTATTAGAAGTTGGAAAGATTTCTGATTTTATTAAGTTATTAGTTATTCATAAGTTATAATTAACATAATCAATTCATAAAATATCTCATTTTTTTTTTCAATTAGCATAAAAATAGGAAATGACAACATTGTCATCTATCTAATTATAGAAGCTACTTCTAAAGAAAGGTAAAAACTGGAAGAAAAAAATTTCTCTTCATCCATGCTTTTATATATACTATAGACACGACTCCTTGCAAATGTAGGGAGTATATGAACTTTAGATGATGGTTGAAAAATTTTAGTACAATGATCATCGATCAATCGGAGTCGGTTTTTTTTACAAAACGTATCTCGACATTAAGGGTCGATCCGTTAGTCAATTTTTGTCGGATTGATCGGTTTAACACTTAGAAATACCTTTTGAAAATTCTCTATTTGAAACTTTTCAAAACCGATTTCTCTCGTTTTTTGACCGACCAACCGACTTCGATTTGATCGATCGACTAGATTTTTCGGTCCATCATGCTCACCCCTAACTTTTAGGTTGCTTCCAATTTTCTTCAAATTCATCCTCTATGACTTGGTCTAATCATTTTCCAAATATATAGCCTATTAATATAATGATTAATGCATGAGAGTCTCATATGTATAATCCAAGCCAAAACTTCATAAATATGAATAAAATTCATGTGAAGTGTTTTGTTTTGCAATTGTATATTCATGGAAGAAGTGTTGGTTGAGTGTTTTATATCATTCTTGCCACAACGCGTGTTGGCATGGACATGGATGAAGAAAGCCAAAGTAAAACTAGTCAAAGTAAAAATTATTTTAAATGATAAAACTTCTAAAAAATTTATAAATACAGTAAAATATCACAATTTATTTATAATAAACGACAATAGACTACGATATTTTACTATATTTGTGTAAATATTTTCATACATTTTGTTCTATTTAACAAATACTTAACGAAAGGACCAAAAGTATAGAAGGTATGAATGAAAAAGTTGAGAATATTTCAAATTTTAGGAACTAAAATATCGAGTTTGAAAATTAGGACATGTTTAGTTAGCCATTCAAATTATATTTGTTATGTTTTCAAATTCAATCGATTAACTATATTAACAAATTCAATCGATTAACTATATTAATACGTGTTTGACAGACAATGCAAACTATATTTTAAATATGTATTCAATCCGTTCGTAGAATTTTAAATTCTAAAATGTTAATACAATAAATTATAGATATTAACGATACTATAATTTGTACTTTTCCACCTATATAAAATTCAAAAACTCCCATATGGGTTGATCCACTATCTGTATTTTATTTAAATTTGGACAACAATGACATATAGCATAACTTTCTCCTCAAAGTTGAGAGGTGTATATGTATGATAAAAGAAATTTTCATATATCGTGGAATAAATCAAATTATTTATAAAATATAACAACATTTTAAATCTAATACGAATAATTATATCTATTGTTAAAAAAATTAGAATTTTATTATATTTTATAAATAATTCTTCTATATTAAATTTGAAATATATCATTCAACTTATCGATCAAAAGTATTTAATGAAATATAAAAATAAAAATGGTTTTGTTAGATTTGAAGAATACGGTGCAACATTTTATGTTATTTTAAATGGCAATTGACTATATAAGTTAAATTACACATTTCAATTTTATATTTTGATTTTTATAGTTCTTGAGTCTTTGAATTTTGGGTACTTACTGCTTGATTAAATTACACTGACGACTCCAAATAATTTTTACTAGAAATATTCAAGTTTTAGTTGTTTAATCTTTAATTTTAATACAATCAACTACCTAACGCAGCGAGTTTAGAGTGATAAAGACCATTATCAAATTCGATCTTCATGTATCCACTTTAGTTTCGAAACATTTTTTAAATTATTCCATTATTAACATTTTACTTTAGAACCACTTTCTTTAGTTCTAGTGTTTTGGTCTCGTATTTCTTTTTTCCCTCTAAATGAAAGTTAATATTTTTTAAAAAAGATAAAATAAAAAAAGAATACTATTGTGAAATCATTTACTAGCAATTAATACATTTATTTTTAATTTAATTATAAAGAGATGAAACTCTTTTATGACCAATTGAAATATATTCGTATAAATGTTACTTTCGCTTTCTTTGTAGTAAGCAGTAAGAAAAAGAGGAGAACAAACAATGATCATGATAACTAGACAAGAGAGTTCATCCATGATGGATTTGATATCAAATTTTGGAAGGAGAAAACACACAACTAAAAGATTTATATTATAGAGAATAAGTTTGTAGATACCTCATAAGTACCTATGGTAGCTTATTTATGGAGGACCTGATGATTCACGGCTAATCCCTAACAAGTTAGGATGAAATCTTACATTTTGTATATTAAATATTTTGTTATATTTAAAACTAGCTTTTTTTTTTTTTTTTTTTAATGGGTGAAGTATGCTATGGCGAAATTCCATATGATACAAATTTTAATTTCGTGTATGAACAGAATTGTGGAAACATTGTATGGTAGTGGAAAGAATTTCAACAAAATGGTCATCAGCATCGTTACGTGGCTATACTTTCCCCCACATGCCTCCACTCCACTCCCTTATTTCACCACCAAACCCATTCTCCACTCTCAATCTTGTGTCTCTCACTCACAATGGCTGATGAGAAGCAGAAGCTCAACGGCGGCCTCGCCGGACGGTCCTTGGTGGAGGTGACTCCCAAGCCAAGTAAAGGCCTTCTATCCAAGGCCACCGATTTGTTGGAGAAGCTGTTTGTCAAGCTTATGTTTGATTCTTCTAAGCCTCAGCATTATCTTTCCGGTAATTTTGCTCCCGTTCATGATGAGACTCCTCCGATTACTGATCTCCCTGTTAAAGGTTGTCTTCCGGTGAGTTGTAATTTGCTTTCGGATATGGTGTTTGTTTATATTCAGTTGGGTTAGTTATATAGTTTTTGTTAGTGGCTTTCTTTCTGAGGGTACTGTTTTCTTGTTTGTATGCTGCTTTAATGATTTTTTTTTCTTAAGGAAGAATCACTTCTTGGAAATAGAAGTGTGGATCGGGTTTTGTTTATGCTATAATGCTGTTGATTCTTTAGGCTGATTTTATCTGAAGATTGCTGCTCCATATTTTGCAAGTGAATAAATAGAATCAATGTTAGAATCAAATATTACAAATCCACTGGTTATGGTAGGCCTCAATGCAATTGGAACCCGGATACCAATGGTTCGTCAGTTGAGCAAGTGAGGCCTCGTCTGAAATTTGAGTTTTAAGTCGTGAAGTTCTTGTTTCCCCGTAATAATTCAATCCAATTATACTATCCGAATTGGTGTGACGGCAAGGAGGGTACGATGTTAGTTGGTTAGATTATTTGAGAAAACATGCAAGTTGATTAGATAATCTAAAGCACTGAAGTAATACCTTGAGGGAAATTACAAATTCGCTTGATATGGAGTTAGATGATTTGATGTTTCGAGCTGGATGATGCTTTTGAACTAGCTTTTCGTTCATTTATAAATGTTTGTGCTAGATAAGTTATTTGTTTACGAGTTGTTGACATTTCTGCATTGTTTGTGTTGTTTTGGTCTATACTTGAGGGTTGTATGTAATTAATCCTAATTTTGCTCACTCTAACGTTGAATGCATTATAAACCTACAGGAATGCTTAAATGGAGAGTTTGTTAGGGTGGGACCAAATCCGAAGTTTAGCCCAGTTGCTGGTTACCACTGGTATGGTTTGTTAAATCTTAAGCAATTTTTTGCACAAGAGTCCTGCATAACATTATAGAGATAAATTATAACTCTGTCATACTAGCCTGGCATATTTCCTTCTTGTGCACATTCTTTAACTTTCTTTTTTGTTGTGGGGTGGGGGTTGGTGCCAGCCAGCAAAGGGTGGATTTTAGTTCCCTTGTCTTTGTCCATATCATTTAGTGCTTGGTTAGATGAATTGTTACTCATTTGTGTTTTTTTCCATGTGCAGGTTTGATGGAGATGGGTACGTCGCCTTCTACTTCCTAGTTCATCCCATTATTTCAGCTTACTTAAAGATTACATTTGTATATGTTTCTGCATCTTGATTAATTTCACCGAGTGAACAATATTCCAGTCCTAGATGTGATGGATTCAGTAATTAATGTGAGTTCTGAATTGAATGGCTCAATTTTTGTCTCACGGTATAAAATTATCCCTATTGACCTGTTATTTACCTGTGGAACATTCATTCAGATTTCAGTGTACCGAATTGACAAAAACTTTGAAGGGTCTTCAGTTTAACACTTCATAACTCTTTAAACTGTAACTGACAATCTTCTCTCCTGTTGATTTTTGAACAAATAGGCTTTTTTGTAGTATAACTCCTAATCGTTAAAAAGTTTTCTTTTTTGCATTCCCGAAGTCTTATGCCCAAACATTTTCAATATTTTGTTATCATCTGGGAACTAAAAAATCAGAGTAGCCCAAGTCTTAGACAATCTAGTTCTGTTTTAAACATGATATCCATTTAGCTATTATATTGAATTTTCCCTTCTGTTTTCTATGTGGCCTGGCTTTTTATTGCTTATTGCTTATTTATTTTGCAGCATGATCCATGGATTGCGCATTAAAGATGGAAAAGCATCATATGTTTCCCGTTATGTGCAGACATCAAGACTTAAACAAGAAGAATATTTTGGAGCTTCTAAATTCATGAAGGTGCATAGCTTTGCTACTTGAATACTCCCATTTTTCTAAATAAAAGCTATTTTGTTCTCCTGGTATGTGGAAGTTTGTTTGACTGTGTAATTTATTGAGTTTGGGTCACAGCGAGTGAAAATGAAGACACTGGAGCTGTAAATAGATTGCACCCATAAAAATGGTGGCTAAGGATTTTAGGGGTTTAGAGTTGGATAGAGTTTTACCCACTGAGATACCATCTCAGGTGTAAGAGAACAATAGTTTTATGTTATTCAAATATGTACCACTTAGGGGGTCTTCTTATATAGGAGAATGACCCACTACAATATAAAGGAAAAGTAAGGAGACAGCTAATGTGTACACAATTATAAAATAGTAATGAAGTTCACATTGTAGCTCACTGTTATTGGCTTCTTTGTTTTACTCCGTTCTGTATTTGAGAAAATTGGGATAGTTAGTTTTAGAAACGATGAACTTGAAAAAGTTAATTCATTGCTGTTAACTTCTGATGTCATTCCAGATTGGTGATCTGAAAGGGTTCTTTGGGTTAATAATGGTTAACATGCAATTGCTGAGAGCAAAGTTAAAGGTGTTGGATGTTTCATATGGTACTGGGACAGGTAGGATTTTGTTTATTTTTTGTTTTTTTCTATTTGTTGGAGTCCTCGTCATTTTTTTTCTTTGGCAAATTTTTTCTCCAGATTCATAAATGCCCAATTAAACTCTTCCAAACATTGTCATCCTTCAATATTGCATTCGTCTTCAATTTTGTTTGGATGATGGTAGTTAGACTCCATTAAATCCTTAATCATTTGGGTGACTCTACATGGTTGGGTTTTGGTATGCCACCCATGTTAAATTGTGTACATGGTTGTTATTATTTTTGGCGTTGTCAAATTCTCCATGTGATTCAGATACACTGGGGTCGGGTATCCTGAGAAACTCAGTTTTAGTCCTGTTCATGCCACCCATGTTAAATTGTGCACATGGTTGTTATCATTTTTGGCGTTGTCAAATTCTCCATGTGATTCAGATACACTGGGGTTGGGTATCCTGAGAAACTCAGTTTTAGTCCTGTTCATTCGTTAACCACTGATGATAGTGTAGGCCTCTCTATTAGATATTATGATCGAATATGCATGTGCTGTTTTTACTGCTTTCCTTTTTATGGAACTTAAATTTTAAATTGTCTGAAGCTGATAATCAATAACTTATCTAGGTAACACGGCTCTCATATATCACCATGGAAAGCTTCTAGCACTTTCGGAGGGAGATAAACCTTGTAAGTTTTATCTTCTCTCTTTCAAGTTCAGATATCTTCTCCTCAAACATCAGTCTCAAGATCTTGATGGGGAAGGAAAAATCAACTGTCCTCCCACCAATCACCCTATGACCACTGAATATCAGAATTAGAAGGAAAAACACCATTGAGTAGTTGGTTTTGCTTTATGTAGATGTTATAAAAGTGTTGGAGGATGGAGATCTGCAGACGCTTGGTCTGCTGGATTATGACAAGAGATTAAAGCACACCTTCACCGCTCATCCAAAGGTTGATCCAGTCACTGGTATAAGCACCCTAAAAGACACCTATTAAGTTTGGTGAAATATGATGAAGTGCTCTATGCTGATTAATTTTCTGCATGCAGGCGAAATGTTTACATTTGGCTATTCTCATTCACCACCATATGTTACATACAGAGTTATTTCCAAGGACGGTCTCATGCATGACCCCGTACCAATCACAATTCCAGCTCCTGTCATGATGCATGACTTCGCAATTACAGAAAATTATGCAATATTTATGGATCTTCCTTTATATTTTAAACCCAAGGTATGACACTTGTGAACATTTTTTGTTATTAATTTTATATTTTCAATCCAGATGACTTGTACTACTAAATAACAAAGTAATGCATTGTATGTAAAGGATATAATTTGTAAATCATTGATGCCAGCCGAGCCTCATCTCTCAAACCCAAGTTTGGGACGTTGGTGTCTTTCCCCTTTTTTCCATTGGTAAATTGATATGCATGTAGTTACCCTAGGATTTAAATGGCTGGCCTGCACCATCTGATGCTGCCAACAGACTGATTTCCGATCAATTACTTTTACAATTTCATTTCCTACCAATGGTATAAGAAAGCAACAGTAATGTACACAACATAGAAAAGTACATTTCCCCATTAATAATCTCGTACAACTATATTCTTGAAATGGTATTGGCAATCAAGTTCAGAAATATTTAAAAAAAATTCTTAAAGAAAAAGAAATTAAAGTTATCTTGGGAAATCTCACTAAATAATCAAAAGTGATTAAACAAAAATGCACCCTTAATCCAATGTGCCTGGGGGAATTTTAAGAATTTTCCATTCATGTTTATTCTTATGAAGTACGTTCCACTTTTATTACCAATTTATATTTTTTCTTCAGTTAAAAGACTACCCACATATGCTGTTTTATTGGATTCCAGTACAATTATTAGCATCAGGATTGTTAAATTCTGAAGCTCTTGATCTTATGGTTGGTCATACAATAATTAACAACTTGTTAACTTTCAGGAAATGGTGAAAGAAAGTAAGTTAATTTTCACATTTGATGCTACAAAAAAAGCTAGGTTTGGTGTGCTACCAAGATATGCAAAAGATGACTTGCTTATCCGATGGTTTGAGCTTCCTAACTGTTTTATATTTCATAATGGTGAGTACTTGTGCTACCCATGTCTTTTAAAGCTAGTAATATCTCTGACATGCTGGTCCATTTGTTATGAATTGTTAAATTACAATCTTAAATGTCAGTTTCATTGAGTAATACACGTGTGGTTATGGTCAAAATTCATTTGATTGGGAAATTATAGATTTTATCAGTAGACCTATAACCTTCTTTTTCTTCACTGAATGACTGAACCTTTCAGTTCTTACTGGATTCTGTTTGTTTGGCTAATGGAACAGACTGTATCATTGTTTTTATTCCTTTCATTTTCATCATTTTTGTTGTGTACTTCTGCTTAGCTAATGCTTGGGAGGAAGGAGATGAACTAGTTTTGATTACTTGCCGTCTTGAGAATCCTGACTTGGACATGGTCAGTGGGTCTGTTAAAGAGAAGCTCGAGAACTTCTCTAATGAGCTGTAGGACTCTAATCCATTTCTACATATGAAGAAACGTTCTTGATGTGGCTGTGACGTTTCTAATTATCTTTTCATCTGTCAGGTATGAGATGAGATTCAATCTTAAATCTGGTTTAGCTTCACAGAGGAAACTCTCAGAATCTGCTGTAGATTTTCCTAGAGTGAATGAATCCTACACTGGCAGGTATTTTAGTTCCCTTAATTTTCTAGTGTTTTTAAAAGAATATCGACTTGAATGAATCCATGGGTATATATGATGAGATCATCAAATTTTGGTGTAAGAAACATTTGAAATAAACATTTATTTCCTTCCCAATTCTCCAATTGAAGATCGTGATCCTCATTTAGAAAACATCTTCAGAAACATAGTCATAGGGGATTTTAGGTTATATTCTTTTGAATATCCGAGTAACTAATAGTTTAGATTGTTTGTATGAAATGGGATACCATACATTTAAAATTTAGGTAAAGGTAGAGCTTTTATTTAAAGAAGACAATGGGTTTTCAACGTTTATCGACAGCATTTGCATATCATCTATTGCTGTTCATAATTTTCCAATTCTTACGTTTTTTCTTTTTGTCCTGGGTGAATAAGTATATGTGCTCTGTTTGCACTCAGGAAACAACAATATGTGTATGGCACTACGCTGGATAGCATTGCAAAAGTCACAGGGATCGCTAAATTTGATCTTCATGCTGAACCTGAAACTGGAAAGACGAAGATTGAAGTTGGAGGAAA
This sequence comes from Cucumis hystrix, assembly GCA_025688845.1. Classification (NCBI taxonomy): domain Eukaryota; kingdom Viridiplantae; phylum Streptophyta; class Magnoliopsida; order Cucurbitales; family Cucurbitaceae; genus Cucumis; species Cucumis hystrix. The sequence continues at coordinate 24,036,122 of CM046883.1, forward strand.
TGTTCAGGGCCTCTATGACCTTGGACCTGGTAGATTTGGTTCAGAAGCTATCTTTGTTCCCCGCGTACCTGGCACCACTTCAGAAGAAGATGATGGCTACTTGATATTATTCGTACACGATGAGAATACTGGGTAACTGCTTGACACTTTAATATATTGTTAGTTATGTCATATGTATCTATATATTTGTATATATCATGAGTAGTAGCTCGAATACGGATGCCTTTTGTAGACATCCTAATTGGATATCCTATTACTAGGTGGCTGCTATCAGTTTAAACGCATTAATGCTTAGAAAGTTGAAGTTGTACATATAGTGGGAATTCTATAATTTTCTCGATTGATATTTTTCTTATAGCTTTTGCAATTCATGAATACATGAACTCACACTCTCAATAGAATTTAACCCTAACCCTGTAGCAGCAGTGTTGGTATTTGCATAAAAACACAAGTAGACAGTTCTACTAAATGCATGTGATGAATCAAATTAGTTTATTTTGCTATAGAGGATGACAATAATTTTCATTGTTGACTGCAGAAAATCGGCAGTGAATGTTGTAGATGCAAAAACTATGTCATCTGAGCCTGTAGCAGTTGTTGAATTGCCACACAGAGTTCCATATGGGTTTCATGCCTTCTTTGTTACAGAGGTTAGCGTCAAAGTTATTTGCATTCACAATCTGACCGTCTTTACCTTAAAATAATAAACCATTGTTATCCAATATTGGCTATCGTCAACGAACCCAACAACGAGTTATTTCTAACTATCATACACTTGAGTTTAGAGCAAAATGGGGAAACTATAGTCTATTGCCTTCCACAAGTTATGCAATACATAGCCTGAGTTTCTGAATTATCTTAGAACTAGAAGTTAGAAGTACTTCATTAGCCTTTGGCATTCCCTTATTTCAGCTTCAGTGGCTTAACATTCAACACTTTGTGTTTCTCAAACAGGAGCAACTTCAAGAACAAGGAAGGCTTTAACTGTACAGTTATTTTTCATGACAAAAATGTCATAGAAGACCTGAACAAGACAAACAAACAAACAAATGTTAGCATGTAATATATTCATCTCTTATCTTGACATACTTTTACCTCTGCATGTTTTATTATGATTAATTTATAATATATTGTGCTTCCTCCCTCCCTCCCCCCAAGATCTGTAAGTGAAAACTTGCATTTATGAATAAGAAATCACCCTTCTCATTGTAAAGAATGATGGTAACTCAAAGAATAAAAAGCTTTTTCTTTACAATGAAAAATGGATCTCTTCAATTTTCAGTGGCTTCTCTTACGTCTTAGCCTGAATACACATGGAAGATTCATTTAGTTTTTCGCTTACGAGTTTATTGAAACATACACTAATGGACGAAGAACTATTTGACAGAATATGAAATATTTGCTTTCTTCCTTCCTATTTTATTGTGTCAGTGGGAGACATGGAAAATGAGGATTTTTGCTAAAGATGTTTTTGAACGAAGAACTGCCAGCCTTATCAGCTAATTATTTGACATTTGAATTTTAGTAGCATTATGATATGAACTGCCAAAGCCATATCAAATATTTGCTTGTACTAGCTTCTGGGTCCAAATTGTACTTTTGGTTCTGTTTGTGATTGTTATCGTGACTATGGACCTTTTTTTTACAAAAAAGTATTATTATAGTTTTGCATGTTTTGCTACTAATATTTTTCGATATTGACCTTGTCTTATTTATGTAGCTCACAGTACCGCACGGTTTATACACGTTCAAATTTAAGTTTTTGTGTGATAAAGTGTACTTTGCTTGACTGACATGATGACCAACCAAGGTTTGAATTTTCAACCAGAAATACAATTAGTAAGAAAATGTGTGTGATTTCGTATTATCCTTGAACAATAAGGTTTGAGCCTCTCAAGACTCGATTCCTCATCATTTTTTAATTTACAAATTTAGTTATGAAACTTTCAAATTAAAATTTTAAAATTAATTTCAACAAATTTTAAAATTTTCATGAACAAGAAACTTGTAGGACACAAAATTTGAAGTTTTACAAATTTCATCAATCAAATAAAACAGAAACCTCAAAATTCATAATATGATCTTTAAAAAAGTGATTTAGTTTCTCTTTTGGGGTAAACTAAATTGTACCCTCCCAGTGTGCAACAGAGAGAGTCAGGAATGGTGAAAGAGAGATTCCACATTAAATGTCTTGTAAGTCCACCAAACTTGAAAATATATATCAACTGAAACATGCACACAAAGTTGAATAGATACAACACCCAATTGCACCTAAATTAACCTAAAAAGTCTTCATCCTTACATTTTTTTTTAATTTTTTATTGTTTTTATGAGACAGACATTCATGATAAGAACTACATAAGTAATAGAAGAGGTAAATTGAAGAGGAAAGAAATAGGCAGTGAATGTACCATATTTTCTTGGTGCACTGCGTTTCTTCATCTTCTTCCAATCTCACCTCAGAGTACAAACTAAAGCCAAGAATGAATTGCCTGAGAAACACCACCAAAAAGGCAGTTTTCTTCCAAGCAGAAAGAGGGCAAATCCATCAGCTTCCAACCACTAACAGAGCCTCCTCACAAGAATCAACACTCAATACTTTACTGAGTGTATTCAAGTTTTCTGCTCTAGAAACTGGTTAAACAGTGTTGGACAAGCCCCATTCCCCATCAAGAAACTTTCATTTGATGGGGATGGCCCTCTGTGGAGCCCCATTCACTTGCATACTTTCATGTGGCTGATCGAGATGTCCTCCCTCGACATCACCAAGTTGTGAACTGTATGTGGATAAACCATGGACATTAGATTTTCCGTTGAAGAAAGCGTGTGTTATCTGCATATTTTGTGTCATGAACTCTCTGCTCTGCTCATCGAGTGTATTTTTTATTCCTTTTTCATTGGTCACCATGTACTTTGATCCCGCCTCGCTGACCGGTTTTGTTGAATGGTTTGCACCAGAATTGATGTCTTCGTCCCTGTTTGTATTGGACATAACATTGTTGGGCTTTTTGGTATTGAGGAAACGTCCTCCACTGCCTCTTGCTCGTCTCATAGCATGGAGGTGTCTGGATTCATGAAGATATGGCTGCAGAAAATGAAAAAGAGTATCCATAAAAGTAAATAATGTTATGCAACTATGATGGAATGTAATTAACAAGAGAGTGAATGCGGTTGATATGAAAAGATAGCCCTGGTGAGACAAAAGACCATCAATAGTAGTTGTACAATGCAATGAAATGATCCTCCGGCCCATAGGCTGTAACCAACTGGAAAGATGATTTACAAAAAAGTTTCTTTCACTAACTACGAATATCCATTCAGGTCTGCTCAGTTAAAGAAATATCTTTCGTCTATTGAGTCAATTTAATTTACTCAACACATGTTGGCTATACCTTTCTACTTTTTATCACTTTCTTCTCAAGCTCAGCTTTGGCACGCGACTGTCTTCTCCTCAAGATACCATGATACTGCTTTGCGTTTACATAAACAGGCTCTTCTTCCATTTCAAGGGGTAAAGGCATCCTAGCATGGTGAAGTCCATAAATACGAGGTAACTGCAGGAAAATGAAGTATAATCATAATTCTTGAACAGTCAAACAGCAAGAAGGGTTTGTAGACTGTAGGTACAAAAGGATGCCCCATTTTTTATGTGTTCTTGTTTGTTAAAATTCGTAGGAATTGCTAGGTGGCATGTTTCTTTTCAAAGAGAACTGTACATAAAAAAGGAAGCATGACAAGGACCGAGGGACATGTTTACCCTCTATTCATACAGATTTTTTTTAACCATATATCATAACAAATGGATAAAGCACAAATTACCATTTCAAAAGTCATGATTAAAACCCCATCCTTGCAATTTATAAATTAATTAAAACCAACGATAATGTGATTCAGTATAATGAATAACATCTTTAACAAAAACAGAAAATGTGAAGCATACCGTTGCTTGTGGTCCATAAGAAGTCAGCATTTGACAATATTGTGCATCTGAAAAAGGATATGATGTCAAAACCTGCAAATGGAGATACTTGAAGTCCTTTTTATATCCAGTTAAGAGGGAAGCAATGCCAAAAAAGTCAAACATCTATTTTTCTTAGGAAAGAAATGTATTCATTATTCCTGGCACATAAATAAAAAACTACACACACTACTCATGTTTATTTCTTCGTATACATTTGTTTTCAGAGGGACAGACAATTCTTACAATTGAGTGGCCAAGTTCCATCTGGGAATTTAGGTCAAGGTGTTCACCCACCAGTGGGGATGTAGAAAACGGAATATACTTGAGATGCTGGACTTCTTTCCCAATATTTTCATCTGAACCATGAAGTGTTTCAATATATCACTTAAATTGCCCATTCATAGACAAATATACTAAATGAATAATAAAGCATATCCATTACATAAACATTTACTTTACAGAAAGAGCATATTAATACCATTTGCTTGTGGCTGCGTTGCTCCACTGGCAACGGTAACATTCAGGTATTCTGCAGAAGATGTTTTGGCAGCATCTTCACCTGCAATGGTATTGTTCCCAACTCCATGCCACCAAGGCTCAGAGAATTTAGTCGATTGTAGCAAATACTTCGCCCCATCAGCTACTTGTTGGTCTACATTTTCTGGTTCCGATGGCATCATTCAAAACCTATCATGTCACCGTAAATAGGAGAAAATTAAACACAAAAGGAAAACAAATTAATTCACTTCAACTTATACCACACACTACACAACAGCATCAGGAGATTCTCAACTAATCTATTCCACTAAGTTCCATCGGCTCCTCCATTTAAAAAGGGAGAGAAAAATCCAAGCCTCCTTCAAGAGCTAAGACCAGACTTAGGAGACATCAAGTGCTTTCACTTATTAAGCTCGTCGAATGTTTTGAACACATAACCCTTAAGTAGGTTACAATAATACCCAGTTCAAATCCTAATGAACCTGAAATACCTAGCACCACCAAATCATTGAAATAGCTCCAGCATGCCAGATGGAAGATTATTTAATATTGACAAAAACTTCTCAGCGATCCATACAACTGACCATACATTACAGGGGATTCTAAATAACATAATAAGAGATACTAAACTATGTCAAGAAAACAGCATAGTAAATACACCAGATATTCGTTACAAACTCCATCTAAGCAGTTTCCATTTACTCTATACAAACTTCAACCTCTGCAAACTCCATAGATCCAAAACAGAGGCTCTATAAAGGTCTATCTCCAGTTGCCGAAAAGCATGCAGCTAACAAACAAGAAAATAAGAAATAAAAAGGAAAAAGAAGCAAAAACAGCAGATTCATAATTCCCAACACAACAAGATGATAACCTCTTCGACTCGACGATTTCAATTTCAGAATCACTTTCACAATCGAATTTCGGTAATACTCTGTTTTTCTCATTCATAAACTCAAATTTTCAACAGTATTCCTCCTTATACTTTATCATTTTATCAATACTAGATAAAAAGAAAAACAAGCACAAATATCTGAAGTGAAATGGAGTCTTGATGAAAGCAAACTCCGATCAAAATTCCGATAGTAAGCAGTGAAATCAAAGACAAGCGAGAGGAGGAGAAAAACTTACAAGTGTTGTGTGATTATGAAGCCGACGATCGAACCCTAGAGAGGTTTAGTTTGAAGGTCGCTTTGGACTTCTAGCTCAGTTCCATTACTCTCTCTCTCTCCCTTTCTCTTTCTCTCTGCAGTGCCAGTGGAAGATGACAGAGAGATGTAAATTAAAAATGGAGAAGACGAAAATTAATTGGAAAATAGCATTTCAGTCCCTAAAACTTTGGGATCTTTAGGACACTCCCAATTTTATTTAAATTTTGATTATAATCATTTATATTTCAATTTAGTTTGAAAAGGAATAGTTCTTTTTTTAGACTAAAATAAAATTTTAATTCAAAATTTAAACATTAAAAAGTGTCTTTTGAGTTTATAAGTTTATGGTAGTTTTGCGTTTTTTTAAAAAATAAACTTTGAATATGGTATTCTTTTTTATGATAAGTAGTCTAGAATTAGGGTTAAATTATTGTTATTTTATATATGTAAATGGATGTTTTCGATCTAACTCATAGAAATGTTAAATTCTATAAGTGTTTAATAAGATCGTACGGATGGTTATAGACTTAAAATCTAATAATTATATATCTTTTTATTTAAAATTTGAATTAAAAAGATTTAAAATGGATTAATTAGGAGATGTAGATTTAAGAAAGTAAATATAAAATTAGTGTAATAAAGAGTGTAGAATTAATGATTGAATGAGGTAAAGGACACAAGTTGTAATCCAATTGTGTCTCCCTTTAAGGAAGAAAGGTATAAAGATATAGCTGCTGACCTGACTCTTTTAACCCTTCTTATTTCTTTTACACATTCTCAATTAATTATATATATATACACAAATAAGTGGACTTTGGAATCAATTGCCAAAACACATCCACTCATACAATTCTTTATTATTTTTGTGATGACATATGAATTAATCTATATGATCCCCAATTTCATTTATTAGGTAATTAGGTAAAACACTATACTTAGTTGGTCCAATTACATTTCTTGAACAATAATAATATACATGAAGACTAAAGTCCAAACTAAATTTTGTTTTCATATCTAAACAATGTTAATATTCCTTTTTTTTGTTCAAGATATAATTAAACTACTTAGCTTGAGTGTATATAAACGTTTAAGAGGTTTTTTTAGAACTTATCATAGGTATATAAGTTTTTTTTTAAAGCTCTTTATTGAAAGTATTATTGTAAATTAATTATTGAAGAGTTCGAGTTTTATGGGATCCATGTCGTTATTTGTTATATATATATCTTTTAATTTCTTTTGTTATTTGTAGTTTGGAGATGAAGAAGCATTTGAAGAGTTGAGGATATTTTTTTTATTATAAAACAATATTCTCAAATTAGAATGACGATTTCTTTAACTTTCCCTTAAACATATATATTATTAGTGAGTTGAGTGGTGACTATGTTTCTCAATTTGTTAAATTTTGATATCTAATCTCTTAAAACGTTCGATTTTAATGTTTATTGATATTATTTTATTAACATTTTTTTAGTCATAAAAAAATATAATATATAACTTTTTGATCAAAAGAAAATTAATTTCTTTGTTTATAAAGTACCTATCCATTACGTCAAAGATAGTCGGTACAAAAATCTACACATCAACACATGTACCTAAGTTGAATTTGTTTTTTATATACGTATTTATATTATTTACGATTTTATTCACAAGTTTGAGATAAAAGTGCATTATATAAACTTACCCTAAACACATTTTCACTCTATATTTTGAATTATTCTCTTTAATTACAAATTGTTCTACCTCTTCCTATCGATGTAGTTAATTTTCGGTTTTTCTTATTTTCTTTATTTATCGATTCCACAACAATCAACTGTAAAACATTTACTAAGTTTATTCATCTTTGAAATAATGAAAACCATCTGAGTAACACACATTTGAATTTGAATTTGTGTCCAAAATCAAACATATTTCAACAACCAAACCAAAAGAAAAACGTACACATGATAAAGAGTAAAATTATTAATTATATTATATGATCATGCCATGCCATGCCATTGCCAAGCTCACTGGCCAGCAGCAAAGGCTTGAATTGGAAAAGTTTTGGTAACCCCAGCGAGGCTTTTGAAATGAATCTTTCCTGTGGAAGGATCATCAATGGAGATATCATTAACAGGTGGCCATAGCAGAAACTCCTTAGCCTTAACGCCCTTAAGCTTCTTAATCCTCTTATTCAAAATGAACCCAGTAATCTCTGTGTCATAACTCACCAACTTACTCACCATTTTGAACTCATGCTCCACTTTTTTCCTTTGCACAATCCATACATAACCAGTCTCCTTCACGTACCCAACTTCCACCACGTTGGCCAAAGGGAGTAGCCCCTCCGGCAGCTCAAACTCCTTCAAAAGGGCCACTGCCAGTTCAAGCCCTTCCTCCTGCCCCTTTTTCACTATCCCACCTGCTTTTGGATCCGCCATTATACTCTAATGCTTTTTAACCCGTGTGTTAATTTGAGCCCTCTGTATTGAAGAAGAAATTAATTAAGACTGGATGGAGTGTGCTTTTATAACTAAAAACAATAGAAAAAGTCTTTTTGTTATGATGAAATCTAGGTGGCCTTACTTCGTTTTTACCGTCTAAACAATAGCACAACAAAATTATAAATTGACGCTTGGCTTAATGAGGTTTCGTTGTTTACTATACGTGAAGGTGTATTTTGATTTAAACATTGTATAATTGTTAAAATATATATATTAAAAATGGTTTTGTCTTGGCACATAAGATCTCCAAATGTCTACAAGTTCATAGACTTTTGGAATGAATGGGTTACCAATATCAAACAAAATTGGTCAATTGAGTAGTTTTTAATTGATGTGGATCAAATAAAGAAAGTGTTACTGTGTGTTGGACAATTATAATTATAAAAATGGCAAATTAATAGATATTTGAGTTTTCTTAAGCAAAGGGTAGTTAGGTCATTTTCTCCATGGTAAGTGGCTACAAACTGACCAATGCCAAAAGCTTAACCAAAAGGCGACCAATGGCAATCGAAGCTTTTCGACATTCCCAACTTTGATATTTCAAACTATATTTTAAAATTAAATTAAATAAGTTCCTTGAATTTTAATTCTATATTTTTTGTTCTCTAATTTTAATTATTTATTTTTAAAAAATTCTAAATTTAATTCCTCAAAAGATTAATTTTTACTCTAAAACTAAACATGGAATAAACTTTTAAATATAAGAATCAAAGTATTGTTTTTTAAAAAATGACCTTTTTAGTTTTCAAGTTTATTTGGGAAGAATATGTATGTTTTGGATTTATACATTTTTTAACCAAAGTTTATATGAATAGATTCATTTAATCTTTTCATTTCAAAAGTTTAATTTATAAGTCCATAAATTTTTAACCATGAATTTAAAAAGTCTCTCAAATAGCTTTATATTTTTATTTAAATAATTATAGAATGTTTTAAATTAGAAGAATAATTTCTAATCTCTAGAAAAATTATTTTAAATATCATATAAATATTTTTTTAGAAAATTAAACAAAAAATAATATTTAAGTATGTGTGAACTAAAACAATACATTTTGAAAACTTATAGATAAAATGAACATTTTCGTTCCATCCTTAAAATTAAAAAGTAGTTTTCTATATTGTTTTTAGAAATTCTTTTTAAAAAATTGATAAATTATTTACCGTTCATATAACAAAATTATTAAAATATAAATTTATTACACTTAATTTTTTGTTAATTTTTTGTTAAGAGGTCTAATATTTCTGTCTTTTACCATTTCTATTATTTTTTTAGTTATGCTCAGTAAAATAATAATTATTGGAAAATGTGAGACGTTGACAGCTGTACGGTACAACTGAATGCCGCTACGTGTCACAATAGAAAAGGTGTAAGGTCCACCTCCGACAATGACACGTCAACTCCATTTCAAAAGCCCTAACGGGGAACTGACGAAACCGTACTGAGCCGTTAGGGAATCGTCATGAAGACGTTTGTGCTGTCAAATGCATGAATGCCACGTAATAAAAGCTGGTGCCTGAGACGATGCCACGTTTCTTGAAAATTAGTGGATGAAGTAAAGGTGGCGGTTTGCAAATGCATGGAAGTCTGAACTCCCATTTGTATTGAAAAGAAATGGAAAATGGTAAACTATTATACAAAATTTTGAATTGGTCGACTATTTTTTTCTTTTATAAAAAATCGAATGTCAATATGATATGATATAATACTTATTTTTTAAACTTTAACTTGTGGAGTAGAATTTTGTTATTAAATTTTGTGAATTCTAAGTTGAAAACTATATATATAAAAAAAAAAATTGGTTGTTAAATCGTAAAACATTGGTTAATAGCATATGTCTTAAAGCACACTTTAGATATCGATTTGGGTGTTGTATTGGTTTTATTCTTTTTAGTACAAGGAAATCGAGGTAGAAGCATAGGTGGATTTACGAGTACTCAAACTCCCCCTCAATTATTTGCTTTATACATATGTGATATAATATCGATACTCATCAACTACTTGTGGTAAATTTGACTTCTCACTACCTCTCTAGGTCTAGGTTTAAATTTGTTTTTTTTTCATATTATTTTTATTGTTTTGTGACCTTCGTCAACAAATTTCTTGAATTTGTCAATGGAATGGAAGATTATGTTAATTATAACTAAGCTAAGTTCACTTTGATATCTCATCTTACCCATTACAATTATTCAATAAAAATTTGTCATGTGACTTCATATCATTGTACATTGTTTATTCTATATATATATTTGAACTATTGTTAAACTATTTTAGCCGACTCGGGTGCTATTTAACACAAAGATTCCAAACGGGATAATCAACAAAATAAAACTAATCCATGAATTAAATCAACCTATTCCAAAATGTGCCAACTTTATCTTTGTCTAACTTTGTTAATAAAACGATAATTTAGTGACAACATTTTATTAACAAATTCTAGCCAACTATTTCATTGAATTATCTAATAATGTTTAATGAATGTCAACATTTTAAAAACGATAAAAAAAATTGAAACTAGATTGAAATAAATTGATGTAATAGTGCCCCTATAACATATAATCTTTTAAAAACTATTTGACATCATTGGTTTTTCAATATTTTTTTTGTTCAGTCTACAACAAAATTAATTCAACTTGCAATTGAAATCTCAACAATTCTCAAGTATTATATTTCCAGGTGATCTATTTACATACACAAATCTCGGTTAATAAATAGGGTTTTCAGCTGTACTTATAGGTTTATTTATATCAAATTTTGATTAGTACTTAGAAAGATCAATCCATGTGACAGAAGTAATAAAGTTGGGTTGAAATTTGTTAAAGAATTCGAATCCTACCTGTTTATACATTAAAAACAAATAGAAAGAGACAAAAAAACCCTATTATCAAATTAAATTGGAAAACTGGATGTGAAATTCTAACATCCACCAACCCACCAACCAGACAATTTGACATTTCCTTGTCAAGTTTCCGTTTTATATAACGCAATTATAATCGGTCTAAGTTGATTGGAGGAAGCCAATTAAGATCCATATAATAACCCCCAGGGGGGGATCCACCCGAGACGAGGAATCTCTAATTACACGAAGAAGAGGAGGAGTTGGAAGAATTCCTATTGACTAAACGGGATGTAGAATATTCCCCAACCTTAATCAATAAATATAACATACATACTTATATAATAATGAGTTCTTGTGTGCACCATGTACTATGTATGTATACACACACAAAAACCATAAATTCTGCAATTAACCCTTTTTCAATTTTCTTTTCATACGATTGAACATTTTTAAAGTATAGATGTCTTATTCTTAAGATGGTAGTTAAAGATAGACTGATATTACTGTATTTAAATTTTAACTTCTAGAAACAATGAGATTAAATATTTTGATTCTATTTTCATACATGTTTTTATTTCAAAAACTGTATTGCGTTGGTTGCAATTATACCATTACTTTCAAAATTAGAAATTAAGACTTCAAATTTATCATTGAACTCTCAAACTTACGTAATTATATAAACTATACTAATTTTATAAGTTTTAAGGATTTAATTTTCATCACTTGTGAATTTAACTTATACAATTATTGTAACCTTGAAAGGTCTTAATTTCAACACTACTAAAAGAATGAGAGTCCGATTGTTACTTTTGAAAGTTTCAAAAGTCTAATTGTAACTACTATTGCAATTGGCCCTTTTTGGAAATGGGATGAAGGATAGAGCTTCTCACCTCTAGAATGAAAGGTCAAGCCAATAGAAGGATGCCCATCCCGCCCTCTGAAAATTAAATACACGAGAGATTTTCAAGTTTCTAATAATTGAAAACTGACTAACCAATGTACCATTCATCGACTCGATTTTCCTCACTTCCAAAGGTAAGGAAGCTTTTGTACAAATGGTTCTGAGCAAAAACCCAGCTGCACAGCTGATCATATAACAGAACAATATATATAGATCATGACAAGGCTATAAAACAATTATATGACTTAGGAAACAACCACACGGACATGATGTTTAATGCTAAGATATAAGTTTCAAGTAAAAAGAAAATACGTACAATACAACCACAGCCATTTTTTTGTCTTCGAAAAGGTTTCAAGGAAGCGGATCGCTGAAAATAATGGTTGTGGAGGCCGAGAAGTGTAACCTTGAGGCCTATATTCATCATCAACGTTATTATGGAAACATTCCCTCCAGATATTCATCAAACTCTTCTTTGCTATCAGCTTTATGATCCCCAAATGATGTTGAGGCCTTTTTTTCTGCAAAGAAAAAAAGGCAAGACAATGTCAATAGACTAACTATTCAAAGGTTGATTTGGTTTGGATAGAAATGCGAAATGTTATAAAAGGACGAGCCAATCCAATGAGGATACAAAAGTTTTCCACCTGAATATGAGAAAATACTATGGTTGCGAAGAGATACAAATTTGTACCCAAAAGAAAAATAAAAAGCTAGAATTTTTTTAAGCCATAAATATGGAAATGTCCAAAAGTTGTTCTCGGCTTCTTTCTTTTCCTTGAAAATTGTTACCATTTCTTTCCTTCCAAATCAGCCAACTAAAAACTCTATTGGTATCAGCCACGAGATCTTTTTACCAATCTAGTCAGTAGTTTCTAGTAAATTCAACATGAAAGAAATGAAATTATTGAGTTTAACTCCCAAGATAAGGACTTGATCAGGGAGGGAAGTTTCAAACGATTCTAACCATTTGGAGTATCTCTCTATATTTCTTTGTTCTACAAACTGTCGGAAATGGTATGGTTCTCTGATTTCTATTATGGACCATACTTTTCACACTACCAAATGAACCTGAGAATACAGTACCAAGCCTAGGAAATGGTTTCCTTCTATAACAAAAGATTCAAAGGGCAAGATACCTTGAAGTTCTTGCAATCAACCACTTCGACTTTCTTTACGCGATGAATGTACATTAACCAAAGAAGACAAAGTAAAGGCTAATAAAGAAACAAAGAAATATAAATTCTTGTGCAGCCACCAATATTACTTTCACTCTCATGAGCATAAGAGTCATCGACAAACACAAGTGAATAACTTCTCCAAAATATTAAGAGGGCAGTTCATCAGACCTTTTCTCCTCGTTCTGCTCCCTTCATCCTCACTATCTGAACTGTCATCACTTGGCCTGAAAGTAAAATAGTAGTCAGCTTCTGTTAAACTTGACAAGCAGAAAAATGCTCCTTAAAGTTTTGAGTAGCACCTCTTCCTTTTGGACATTTCTTGCTCCTTCCTTTCCAGTTTCTCCTTTTCTTTCTTTCTCTTGTAGTGAAGCTTCTTTGAGCATCTATTCCAAATAATCCAAGATGAGAGCAAGTATTGGTAAATAAATCTCACAAAGAAAAAAGTAAGGAGACAATATGAAAATTGAAAAATTAAATCGAAAACAATGATTCTAGTCATCAGAGGACTCGGTGAGAATTCCATTTTGACAAATCATAAAAAGAACAATCCAGATTCCAAACAAACAGTTTTATTACGGTGAAAATAGTTGCATGCTTTATATATATATATTTTTATAGGAGTCATAATTAGTTTGCATGCTTTATATTTGTATTTGACATCACATTTAATTATAAGTTATGATGTACGAAGTGATGGAAATGAAACAGCAACTGATTCAAAACCATATGATCCGTATCCCAGCAGAAACAAAACCTATCAATATGTGCAGATGGCCACATGACATTCAAAATCATGCAAATGGAAGTTACAGCTGCATTAAATGATTGTATATTCAGATCTTAACTAATTATTTAATTCAGCATTCCACCATTTGCATATCTATAAAAGATAAAATTGCATGTAAAAAATGTTTGGCTATCAAAGCGAAAGAATAAATAACAGTCTTGGCGAAACATATCACCCATGATTATGGAAACAATGCTATAGAAGAATATCAATGTGTTTGTGTGTTCTTGTATTATCTAAAAGTTTCCCCTTTCAATCATCTGGTAAAAGGCATGATATTCCATAAGATCAAATCACAGTTTAGGAAAGAAGCAGCATTTTCAATAGTAAAATGCAGTTCAAAGGGCACTAATGGATTGCATATTGAATAAAAACTACAAAAGGAGACAACCACATCGAAGTGCTGATACAGACAGCATAGTTGCTGAGGGGAAAAAGAAACAGAAGCGGGAACCTTAGCATATAAAAAAAGACCACCGACCTCTCACAAGTTACCAATTTTACAAGGGCTTGCTTGTTTTCTCCTGCTTCAAAATAAGAAAAGTTCACCTGCAATAACAGAGAAGTAAAAAGACATGCAGTAACAAATAGAAGCAGCCAACATTGATCATTTAGAATATTTATTTTGTAACAAATGGGAAACAATTCCAAATTTGAACATCCCAGCTCATGAAGAGATATTAATACTACCTCATAGCTTGCTAAACCACTCTTCTCATCACAATGCTTGTTACCGCATATGAACTGCCCTGACAGAAGAAAAAGTGGTCAACGAAAAGCTCAAGCATAAATCCCAAGAAAAAAGGTAAGGATTGTAGCCAACAGGAAATTGGTACTTTTAGCTATAAATGCCAATAGATAAATTGTGAAAGCTAATCAGCTAACTTAATGAAACAAAATATGGAAGAAACTGTAGAGTGGACAGTAAAAAAATGTACCTTTCCCAGACATTACTTCCTTCTCCGTACGCCACCTGAGACCAATCTATGAAGAAAAAATTTAATAGTAGTTTGACTTTCAGTAAGAAACTGAAAATAGAAGTGAAGTAAAGAGAAAACTTCATAGCTCACCTTCCCACTTTTATATTGTGTCATATCAGCTATGCAGTATCTTCAATGAATTTAAGGCAACAATATCTGATTTTCTCTCACAGCATAAAAAATTATTAACTTTCGTCTTGAGATAAGAAACATTGCACATATGCTTAAAGAAAAATAACCAAATGAGGAATCAAATTAAACAGCACCAGCTTCTCTAACAGCAAAGCAGCCGTTGAAATGCAGAGTCAAAAAAATTATTCAACGCTTACACGTAAAGAAAACCTTAACTGCTGAAAGTTCTTTCTAAGGCACATTGCAATTTGTTTGGATTTCATTGTAGTTTTTGTCCTTAAACTATAATCTACTCTCTGGTAGTTTGGACCCTAAACTTTTAGATTCTCATTTTGGTCATTTTTTTGTCATTTAACGTTTAAATATCATTTTTTTTAGTCCTCTATCAGTCTATCTTTCTTGAAATTCTTTGAAATGTAATTTAACCCCTTTATTATCCATGTCCTATTTACATTGTCACCTTTGTCCTGTACGATAGAGACTATATATGATCTCTTCACAAAAAACTTGAAGACTAATGTTGATATTTTAAATATTAATGAACCAAATTTAAAAAAATGGAAAAAAGGTTCAATGACTAAAATCAAACTTTCAAAAGTTCAACCACATCAACAAATAGAAATCAAGACAAAAACCAGATTTAAAGTTTGATCAAGTCAAATATTACAAACACGTAAAGGCTAAGCCCAAAAAATATGGCATCAGATTACACGTAGGATACTCTTTGAAAAGCTTATCATAATATCGCTTCACCAACTTCTGCTCCCATGATGTATCCATGTCATCTTCTTCTGAACGAATGAACCTTAAAAATAATTCATTGAAAATAGCCTATAAACTTTTTGATTCCAAAGAAATTTAATATTTATACACACACATATGTTAAACAAAATCTTATAAAACTTATGAAAAAAAAAAACTTAATCAATTCATAGAGCAAGATATCCATAATGCGTAAACCAAAGTAAAGGACATCCTATGATCAGCCAAAACCCATCTTTTCAAAAAATAATCCCCTTATCATCTACAGTTGACATTTTTCAAAGTATTCCATCAGCTTTACAATGTCCGTAATAAATAATTCTTTCTAAGCCGCTACCAGTATGACTATGACCTAGGTTATTTCTTATTGAAGAAACCACCAATTTGGTCATAATACGCACTGCAAACATGAGGTACTTCATTGTGACTGTCATAAAAAGAATAGTGGGTCATACCGGTAGCCCTCCCTCAAGGTGTCTTGATCAGTTTTGATGGGAAGCTTTTCTTCCCCAGTCTTACTTTTCCCGTAGAAATGAACTACAACCAATAAAGTCCACACAATTGATATAGTAAAAAACAACTAAATATCAATCTGGTAGTCTATTAAGGAGGACAGTAGAGCTATTAAAAAAATGAAGATACTTCTATTCTTTAGTTGCATTGACTGACATGAATGATGAATTTGACACAGTTGCTGATGTTTTAAGATATGAAGCTCTCTTTCTAGTGCTTCCCATAATAAATAGTAACATGGTAAAATAAAAGATAATCATCTAAAAAGAAAAAAAATGAATATGAAAATCCATAAGCCTAACCAATAGATTGTTCAAAGTAGTCTTAGTGCTAAAAGCAAAAAAACAGATCAGCTATTTTTGAGATGTACGAATAGAAAAATGTCTACTTCAATACACGAACCAAATTGAAGTCCTAATACTTTAACTTTGAGCACAAATTTATAAGATCTTCTCCTTTCCTAGAAGAACTTCACGCTAAAAAGCATGAAGACTACCACAGCCATTTACTTACAAATCTGTCTTAGACACAAAACACTCCTAAGTCATACAATCTTTATATATATAAATAAAATAAAAAAACCCAAATAAGGTATGAATTGCATTGTTGCATTAAAATTTCAGTACCTCATCTGACACATGAAAGCAGTAATGCTCTACCGAATTCTTAGTACTTCCTGGGATTTATCTTCTTTTTTTCCAGACTCTAGTCTCTAAATAAGAAATTCTAATGTCCTCCCGAAGTTCAAGGCTAAAAGGCCAGAAGGCCAGAGGCACAATTGAGGTCAGTGAGGTGCGTAAAGTACTTGAACTAATCTCGAGGTAAAAAAATATTTTGCATCAAACTGTATGTTAGGATGACTGTAGCTTCCTGTCATCTTAGTGAAGGAAACTGTTCATCATTCTTTTGCTTTAGGACTCCAGGATATGCAAATAAGCGGCTCAATATTTGCAAGCATCCTTCACGTCCGTCTATTAGCAAGTAAGCTAATAAGTCTAACTTTAATGAACTTTGTTTAACATTTATTATCGAACTTTGTTTAACATTTATTATCGAACTTTGTTATCACTCGATTCCATTAGCAACCGCGATAGAAAAAATCCGACTGAGCTCAAAGCTAAACACAATATCATTCAATCACTTCCATGATCGTCATGTTAAAATACAAGATCGTCTACCAAAACTATTAAACTAAAGCAACGTATAATTAAGCCACAATCACGAATCTAATCGCTTCCATCGCAAATGTTCATTAACTACACAAGAACGCTCCATTCAAAGTTAAATAAAGATTAAGAAAGTAGAAATCGCACCATAATCATGCATAAACTTCTTGTGGCGATCGTAAGCATTGAGCCCTCGCACATGAGCCTGGTACTGTCTGCAAGATTTTCAAGAATAAGGAAGAAAAAAAATTCAGAGTAAGTGACAGAGAGAACTCCGTGGAAATGGGGTATGGAGATGTTAAGAGAGATAAAAGGACAGGAGAACCCACTGTTTTCTCTCTTCTCTTTCGAAGATGGCATTCTTCAGAGAACCGAACGACGCCATGGGCGCGCCAGGCAATGACCTTCGCTTTGAGTTGGTGAGCCATAAAAGGTCTGTCTTCCTTTGGAATTGGACTGAGCCCCAATCAGCAAAATTTGGGCCGGGCTTTACTACTGCCTTCTTCATCGGTTTTCTATATGTAATTATAATATATGTAATTATAATGGGTTTAAATTTTGAGATAATATATATATATATATATATAACTTAATAGAATCATGATCTAATTTTTCTATATTTGCAACATATTCTACGTATAGAAAATGTTAATAAATAGACGAATTATTCTATTATTTACTTGAATATAAATTTTTTTGTGGTTATGAACTTTTCAATATGATCTTTTTTTTTTTGAAAATCTATACGAGTCGCTAAAATTTTCAAACAATCCAGATATTGTTTCCTTCATAAACGAAAGCATGAATTAGTAATTTGACCCATATAACCCAACATATTCAGTAGATTTGAATTTGTTAGGAAACTACCATTGTATATGATAAGTGCACATACAAAACAATATGTACAATTTATTTATCTTATATATCAAACGATATATGCAAAGTATGTTTACATTTTTCAACGTATATAAAAGCTTGTCATTTTAAAATTATCATTTTGAGACAAACTACAATAACGTTAAGGCTTATGCATGACCATGCCACAGTTTAACAATAGATTTAATCCAAATGTGAATATATACTAAGCTTAGTTGCTAGATGTATCTCGTGCACTTGTAATTTGACCTACTTAATGTATCTAATCGTAACAATATGGAATTGCCCTGTTTTTGTCACATCAAACATCATTTATGAATTGCCAAAGGATTAAAAGTTCTCATTAAAAAATGTTTTAAAAACTTCCAAATATTCCAACCATAATGTTTTAATTATGATCATCCTTATTATTGACATTAAATATATATATTTAAAGTACTCATCAACATACGGTTACATTATCTACATAACATGTCTATTATAATAATATAGCTAATTTACTTATGTTTTCCGAATAATAACCAAAAGCAGAAATTGCTCAATTATGTATTAGTACAAAGAGCTATTTGGTCCACCAACATTAGTAATATTAATATTTATGGATAAATTTAGCAATTCACTCTTTTTACGCATTTTTTAAGGTACTCTGTCAACACAAACTTTCGAGCTCCAATATATCGATTACATATTTCATGACTCAAATCACGCCTCAAACATCTCTGAAAAACAATGAGTTCATAATATGCAAACGAAATGTATTTTTTAAAATCTAACTTTTTTAGAGCAACAAACTTTCTACTATACCAAACGTGAAAAACACGTATAGTTCAATTGACATACATGTATGTAGTTTAAATATTTTCGTTACAATAATGCTCAAAAAGACAAACTTTTTTATATATATCTTCAACAACATACAAGAAGACATAAATAGAAAAATGTTCACATCAATCATCACAAAAGTAGGTAATAACAATAAACTCATTAACTACTCCTATCTACCATTTTGTCTCAAATCAAAAGGCAATGGACCCATGCATGGATGTCACCCTTTCATGGAGAATGATCTATTCCTTCCAATAGGCCATGGTATTGCCTTGTAAATTTAGGGTAAAAAATCTACACCAAATTTTTGTTATGTACTCCATGTTTCTCCGACTTCGATTATTGGATCACGAGTTTGTATTGTCTATAAGTTGAAATGGTAAAATGATGTTAAACTTTATATAACTTTCGAAAGATTTTATTGTTATTTTTTATGATGACATATTCTAACAAAAAAAAAATTAGTGTTTCTTTAAAGATATGTATAATGCAAGAAGTATAACGGTTGAATATAAAATTTTGAGACCAATCACAATTGTCACATCATTTATTAAATTAATGATGAAAAATGCAAATAATTGAATTTGGAACTAATTAAAAAATTGATATATGTCCCAAATTCAAATTGAAAATATAAATTGGCCAATTTTGATAATGCCACATGTTTTCATCATAACCGTTAGATCAAGTTAATTATTTTTGTTCAATTAAATATTATTTACTTGGACTAAGTTTAATTGAACAAAAAAATAAGCTTAATTGAGCCCAAATGGTAAATATGACCCAAATCCATGTGGTTGAGCCCATAAGTATGATCCATTGACCAATCAAGCTCAAACTCATAAAGCCCACTAGAGAACTTTATGAATATAGGAGTTCTCTTCATTTGTAATAGTTGGAAATTTTTGACTCCGTTTAGAAAGAATTCTCCAAAGAACTAGAAGCTTCCTCAACCACTTCCTCAAGCGTAACATCCAAGCGAGAGAATCTTCCTCAATCGCTTCCTCAAATCAATAGAGAATCAAATTCTAGAGATCGAACCACATCGCATCAAATCAACAAAAATACAATATCAACTCAAGTTCAACTTCACGAATCAAATTTCTCCAAAAATCTCGTGCGAACAATAACATTTTAACTTAGATCTTTGAAAATTTAATAACAACGTCAATATTCTATTCTCATTACTTAAACAAATTTAGGTGAAAACATATGTTATTGTGTGGATATAACAAGTTATATGCATATGAATAAAAAAGTCAATTTAATAAAAGTCAATTATTTATAAAATGCTCTAATTAATTAGGAAAAATAAAAAAAAAATAACTAAATGAACCAAACCATTTACAATATAACAAAATTTCATAATTATATATCCATGTGTGATAAAATCTAAATTTTTTTTATATTTTGTAAATATTTTTGTTAGTTTTGTCTTTTACAACAATTCTCTTCATAAGTATGAAAACAAGAACGATAAAACAATAAAAAAAACGATAAAATTGGCAAAATATTTTGATAAATGTATAAAAGCATTAATTAAAATATTTTGGTGGGGATGTTTTGTATTAGATGGAACTTTTGGATAATATATGTTGGAAGCAATTCGTTATTTTTCTTTATGAATAAGCGATATACCGTTATATATACAATTAGATTGTGATGTGTTTGTATGGATCACATGCCTCTTTATTAGCTTTAATTTATATGGTCCATAATTTTGTTGTATAACGTAGGTAACAAGTCAACTTCATTACTTGGACATAATTTGTGGGAATAAACAATAAATTATATAATTCTTTCTATCTTTTCATCTACTCTAAAAATTTAGGTTACAAAATTGGAGTGAGTAGAGGTTATATATAAATTACTATTTTAAGTACTTGCAAAATAGATTAATTGAGAGTAAGGATTCGTGTCCAAGTGGATGGGTTCGAACAATTGTGCTTTGCGCAAAAAAAATAAATACTTTTATTTTCTTTTGTTTTAAGAACTTGATTTGGGGCAACTATTTTTCTATATTTGAATCTATCTTTCAAAATGTTTCATTTTCATCGAGCTTTATATCTTCAAGATGTCAATAAAAAGAAAATAAGCCTTTTGCATCACGGACGTTTCTTACTTTTTTCTTTCTTTGTGATTTTGAGCAAACTAACTTTTTTTTCACAGTGATTTTAATCCCTCTAGACTAGTTCACATTTAAATGGAAAGTTACGTTAACTTTGGAGACCAACCGATCGACAAGAACGATTCATACCACAGCTGTGACGAGTTTGCTTTTAAAGTAGTGGTTTCTACATTGCAATAAAAAGGTTTCGTATCTAC
This sequence comes from Cucumis hystrix, assembly GCA_025688845.1. Lineage (NCBI taxonomy): Eukaryota > Viridiplantae > Streptophyta > Magnoliopsida > Cucurbitales > Cucurbitaceae > Cucumis > Cucumis hystrix. The sequence goes on from CM046883.1 coordinate 24,057,497, forward strand.
CGACTAATCTTTTCTATATATATTTCATAAGAGGTCAGACATTTTCCATAAATCACATGTCGGCCTCTTTATTGGATTGAATGTACATGACCAAATTTGTAGAGCATAGGTAATAAGTCAATGTCACGAAGGTTTTTGCCTTTGGGATAGAGAATATTATTGTGAATTGTAGATAAAGTTTTCCATCCATTTTGTGCCCACCACCATTTTAGATGCACAAAAATTTCCGTCTCGCCCAAGTCATCTTCAAACTATTGTTTTCCTTTTCCCTTTTCTTTCTTTTGAGATTTTCAAAAAATTCATTATTTGCTATTGAATAGAATTTATCTTTTTGAAAAAAATGTTTATATGAAGAGTGATACTTGTAATTATGAAATAAACACAAGATCATATCTTTTTTTATAAATTGTTTTAAATCACACAACTTTTGAAAATCTATATTATATATAAAAGATTCTTAAAATTTTCTCTTTTCATTTTGTCCATTTCATTTAAGTACTTATGAATAATGTTAATTTAAAAATTTGTTAAATAAGTCACATAATTTTTAAGTTAATTAATAATTAAAATCTAAATACATTAACTATATATTAATTACACTTTATTTTTTTTTAATTTAAAAAACTTTTAGATTTTAAAATGGTAATTTTAAGTATAACATTAATGGTAATTTTATCAATTTTAAAAACTTGTTAAATAAAAATTCATAAAGAAATTTGTAAAGTGGGTGGTTAAGTTAATTAATAATTAAAATATAAATACATTAATTAGATATTAATTACACTTTATTCTTTTTTAATTTTGAAATCTTTTTAGCTTATTTTCATTCATTCTTTTATTTTCATTAATTTTTTTATGTTACAAAACCATCAACTAATCAACTAGACACTTCACACCAATAATAAATAATTTTTTTCATCTATCTAAGTTTTCTTCTTATTCTACAAATTTCATTCAATATATAAAACTTATTATGCTAATTGAAAATTATCATTCTCTCAAACATGCGATGATAGACAATAATGATATAGAAACATGAGAATGTTTGAGGCCACGCTATTGGAGCATCCTGTCAAAAGATGAAGGGGTGAATCTATGATTTCTTTTTATTGTATTTCATAATAATGGATTGTTTTTTTTAAATAGATAATTAATAACTTATGGTTATTGGTCTAAAAAAGATTATTAGCCGTAGGTAAAAACTAATACTCAAATACTTCCAACAAACGTTTCTTCTATTAGTACAATTTCTTTTTAACTCTAAACAACTTTATAAAAATAAAAGTAGGTTATAAATATAAAAATAAATTAATATTATGATTTTTGTTTGAAAAAATTTGTTTTAAATTTTTAATAAAACTTTGATATTTGACGTGCATAGCAAAATATCATAATTTATCTTAATAGGTAGCTATAAACTAATTTAGACTCATCAATTTTGATAATTTTTTTTATTAATTTTTGCTATATTTAGAAATAATTTTTTAGTTTAAACTTAGAGGTTTTTTCAAAAGTAGGAAAAAAAACTATTTGAACTCCATATGAAAAATCCAAGTTAAAATTCATTACATTTAATCATTCCTTATACTTAATTTTGTTTACAAAAGTTAAATAGTTTTTCAATTTTTTTTTTTGTAAATTTAATAAAACTTTGGAATATGAGACAAAAGAAATAGATGTTCCCTAATAAGGGCAGGCAGCCAATTGGAGTGAATAGTTGGAGTTTTTCTTTTTTAATTTCAAAGTGGATTGTCTTTTTTCATTGGGGACGATATTGGAAACATGAGAGAAAGTAATGTTGGAAATTGGGAGAAACCGAGTGAAAATATTATATAACAACTTGCCTTTCTTTTGTTTCTTTCTTCGTTATTAACTCTATAAATAATCAACCATTCTTCATTGTTTGTTCAATTTAGGGTTTTTACCAACTTTAATCGTATTTACTATTTCTTTAAAAAAAAATTTAAGATGATAAATTTATTTGAAGATGAAAGTGTGATAAAATGTTAATTTTGGAAGTAAGTAACTCTAATAAGATAATTGTAACATGTAACATGTTTTTAGTGATGATAGTTAATGTTAGGAATTTTTTTTAAATGACAAATTTTTTATAAATATTTATGAACAAAGTAAAATATCATATTCTATTCGAGATAGATTATAATAGACCATGATATTTTTATATATTTGAAAATAATCATTGAATGTATAACAATGATATAAAGAATTGCACATATGATAAAATCTATGTGCGTTATCTATACTTGATAAACTCTTACTAGTGATACGATCTATCACTAATCATGGGTGGATTTATTAAGGAGTCAGCGTCCAGGGGCACGTGTCCCCTTACGCTATTGGTTTTTGTATTTTAATATTAATTTTGAAGTATTAGATTACAATATATATTAATTAATGTCTTATTGTTACCAAATTTTACTTTTGGTATAGTGCCTCTGCCCCCTTCAAAACCCTAAGGTTCAAGGTTCGAATTTCGTCTACATCATCTTTAACTTATGGTCTATCAATCTTATTATTACAAACCACTTTTTATTAAAATTAAATACACTTCACTATAAAACACATGTTAATATAACTCACACTAAAACATCATATACCGAACACAAATTATTACAAGAGGAAGTAATTTGAGACATTTATACAAATAATGAGATAAGAAGTATGAATTAAAAGTAAGTAAGCCAACATCATTCAAACATGTATTATGTTAAAATCAATTGAAGTGATTGACATTTTATAAATGAAATTAGGCAATCAATTTGAACTGATGAAATGTGACTTTGGGTTTAGTGTTATTATTATTACTTTCCTAAAAGCGATTGACCTTCTTATCTACTGTCACTTTTGAACAGCTGGTTTTTGGTTCCATCAAAAAATCAGACAATTCGACCCCACGTCCTTAAAAGACATTCATTTGTTCTTTTCATTTCTTTTCTTTAATCTAATTTTCCATTTTTCTTAGTTAATTATCCAAAGAATAATTTGATTTCCAAGCGACCCTTTCAAATTCAAACAATCCCATTTCTTCACAGCCAGACCAAGTGATTCAACTGCTGCGCGTGACCTGTTATCTTCTCCGTTTTTCTTACCGGCCCCCGCCGCTCACGGCGGAGTAGTTTCACCGCCGACCCATTTCGCCGGCCGCCCCCGGTGTCTCGTTTCCTCTTGTTCTGTCCCTTTTCATCTTACCAGTTTCTTCTCTGTCTACATTGTGTGCTCGTTAACAGCCAGCTGTATAGCCACTGCTTTTTATTGACTATTGAAACAGAGAGAGAGGGGAGATTCTGTATACTCCCACCGTTTCTGCTCAACTTTTTCGGTTTAATGTCTGTTTCTATATTCGATTCTTCGTTTTATGTTCGTGATTCGATATTGCTTTTGCTTGGAATCGTTTAGAGGTAAGTGATTGTCTCTGCTTTTCCCCATGTGGTTACTCTGTTTTTTTTTTTCTTTCTCCCCCTTCCCCCCATCTCTCTATCTCTCTCTCTCAAAAGGGGGTTGATTTTTTTATCATCTGAGGATGTTGGGTGGATCGTTTGATAGGGTCTTTTGACCAATTTAGCTGGTGGTTTTGGTCTGCTGAGTCCGAACTTCTCTTAGTTTTAGAGTTTTCAATGTTGTTGGTTTACGCTGATTCTTCTTCTTTTGTTTGGGATTATTTTTGACAGGACTGTAGTGTTTAACTGCTAGCTGCCATGGAACATGCAGAATCTTCGGTGAGTTTTTAGAATAAACTTGTTTGGTTGGTGGGAAAAGCATGGGAAAGAGGTGGGGGAAATTTTTCTTTATGTCAAATATTTTCTCAAACTCAGGTTTTAGAATAAAAAAACCTTTGTTTCTTAACCAAATAGTTTATTGATGATCAGCTGTTTTGTTTTAGCTCTCTCATTTAATTGTTGAAAATCTTAGATATCAGTTTAATCAACTCCGTGTTCTATGATGCTCATTTGTACTTAGGCAAAGGTTATAAAGAACATGGGCCCCAATGCCTGTCAAATATGTGGAGACCATGTCGGGAAGACCGTCGAGGGCGAGCCATTTGTTGCTTGTTATGTTTGTACATTTCCTGTGTGCAGACCATGCTACGAGTACGAGAGAAAAGATGGGAATCAGTCTTGTCCTCAATGCAAAAGCAGATACAAGAGGCACAAAGGTTTGTTGTTTCTTTGTGTAATATTGTCGGGTTTTTTTGCCAATTATGAGATTTACAAAATTGTCTAGTTTCCCCTGCTTATTGTTTTTCACAGCATATTAAGTCCATTTTGTTGAAAAACATGAATGGTGCGCTTCTAACTTTCTAGATTATTGGCTTGTGGGGTTATGAATTTGAGTTTCTTTTTGTAATAAAATGTTGGATAGTATGTCATTTCTTTGAAAATTTTATACCACCTTCAATGTGGTTTTCTTTACAAAGTATAAATTGTTCTTGCACAATACATCTTTTTTGCACTTTCTTTTATACAGGAAGTCCTGCTGTTCTAGGTGATGACGAGGCTGCTGAGCTTGATGATGATGATGATGATGCAATTGATTTAAATTACATTTCTGAAAGTCAAAAACAGAAGCAGAAGATTGCGAAACGAATGATGAGCTGGCAGATGTCATATGGACATGCACAAGATCTCCCCCCACCGAACTACGACAAAGAAGTTTCTTTAAATCACATACCCTTGCTCACCAATGGGCAGGAGGTAGTTTAATAACTTATGTCTGATTCTCTTTGTTCTTTTGACAAAAGCAAGCAGAGTTTTTATTTATTGATTGATTGATTTTGGATACCTTTAGGTTTTTGGAGAACTGTCAGCTGCATCACCTGAGCATCATTCGATGGCATCTCCTGGACATCCTCGTGGGAAGCCAATATATTCTCTTCCTTATGCAGCTGACATTAACCAATCACGTAAAATTTCTCACTTTTGCAACTTAACATCTATACACGTTATTGGGTATACTTATCATATATGACTTGGAAATTCATGGCTTCATCTTCGACATAGCTAATGTGCAAGGTGTGGACCCTACAAAAGAGTATAGTTCATCGGGGCTAGGCAATGTAGCTTGGAAAGAGAGAGTTGATGGCTGGAAGATGAAACAGGAGAAGAATGCTGGACCAATGAGCATAGCCCATGCTGCATCTGAAAGGGGAGGTGGAGATATTGATGCCTGCACAGATGTGCTTGTTGATGACTCCTTACTGTAAGCTTTTTTTTCCCCAAAATTTTACTTTGTAACTTTTGTTACTTGGAGTCTAATCTTAGCTGGGAAAACTAAGGATGTTAGACTTGCATTAAGCCCAAGTAGTGGCCCTAATGATAAGAGCTTGTGGTATTTTTACTTTTTAAATGAAAATCTTAGGATCCATTTGATATTTTGTTTTATGTTTTTGAACATCACGATGATTACTCTTAGCTCTAGTTTTATTGCTTTATCACCCAACTTTTGAAAACTAAAGAAATTAGTTTTTTAAAACTTGATTTTGTTTAGAATGCTAATGTGTTTAGAACTTATGGAAGTAACCCAAGCTTCCTTATAGGTTAGTGCATATGGAAGGGAGTGGCGTGGATATTTCTCTTTTATTTCTTTATTTATGTATTCATTATTATTATTATTATTATTTTAAATTTAAAGTTGCATTAACACTCCCAATACTAATTTTTGGAAGAAGGTTATGTATGTTCATAATTTTGATCCCTTTTGATTTGAAAATGACTAAGATGTAACTGCAAATGGTGACTGGCATGTCACAAAATGAACAATATATTAAAGAAAAAAGTTCATACTTTTTGTTGTCAACATGTGAGGTATGCTTTTCATGTCAATTTCGTTCATTTACAGAAATGATGAAGCACGCCAGCCTCTCTCGCGAAAGGTTTCTGTTCCATCATCTAGGATAAACCCTTACAGGATGGTGATTGTTCTGCGGCTTGTAATTATTTGTTTTTTCTTGCACTACCGAATCACGAATCCAGTACGCAATGCATATGCTTTATGGCTGGTATCTGTTATATGTGAGATTTGGTTTGCAATATCCTGGATATTAGATCAGTTCCCGAAGTGGCTTCCTGTTAACCGTGAGACATATTTAGACCGGCTTGCATTAAGGTGGGAAAAGTTGTTTTCTAGCTGTTATTTTAAAAATAAACGCCTGAGCTATCTATTTTCTGTCTAAATTGTATTTGAATATAATGAAATTTGTATGCTTCATAGATATGATAGGGAAGGAGAACCATCACAGCTTGCTGCTGTTGACATTTTTGTGAGTACTGTCGACCCACTGAAGGAGCCTCCACTTGTCACAGCCAACACTGTACTGTCTATTCTTGCTGTTGACTACCCGGTTGACAAGGTCTCGTGCTATGTTTCTGATGATGGAGCTGCCATGTTGACATTTGAAGCATTATCCGAAACATCAGAGTTTGCAAGGTCATGGGTGCCTTTCTGCAAGAAATACAGCATCGAGCCTCGGGCTCCAGAGTGGTACTTTGCTCAGAAAATTGATTACTTGAAGGATAAAGTCGATCCATCATTTGTCAAAGATCGGAGAGCAATGAAGGTACTACTTAAAACCCAAAAAAGTAAATAGTAGCAAAGCCCTTTTGAAAGAAGCGATTTTATTGTCCTCCACTTCATTGCAGAGAGAATACGAAGAATTTAAGGTCCGCATCAACGGATTGGTATCAAAGGCACAGAAAGTTCCCGAAGAAGGATGGGTCATGCAAGATGGAACTCCATGGCCCGGAAATAATACTAGAGACCATCCAGGAATGATCCAGGTAATCTGTTTTCACAAGTTATATCAATACTTGCTTCCTGTTGGTTTATCTTACCTGTAAAAGGATAATTTTTGTAATGCATTTACATTATCAACTGATTATTACAAAGCTCAACTTACAAATGGTTTTTGTATGTAAGATGCGTGCAGTTTTCTTATTGAATACAAACTCATCGTCTCATTTACACGTCAGGTTTTCCTAGGGCAAAACGGTGGACTGGATACCGATGGTAATGAGTTGCCTCGTTTAGTCTATGTATCTCGTGAAAAACGTCCAGGGTTCCAACATCATAAGAAAGCTGGTGCAATGAATGCTCTTGTAATGTCGAATAGCTACAAGAAAGTTATCTTTTTCCCCCTTAAACAGGTTAAATTTCTTAGAGTAACGTTCATTATATTTATGCAGGTTCGAGTATCTGCTGTTCTTACCAATGGCCCATTCTTGTTGAATCTTGACTGTGATCACTACATAAACAACAGCAAGGCATTGAGGGAAGCAATGTGTTTTATGATGGATCCAAACCTTGGCAAATACGTCTGTTATGTTCAGTTTCCTCAAAGATTTGACGGTATTGATAAAAATGATCGATATGCCAACCGAAATACTGTGTTCTTTGATGTAAGTTTTTTAACCCTCATATTACTGTGTTCTGTCTCTTACTTACAGTAGCTCATTTGGGTTCTTATTCTTTTCTTGTTTTCATCATCTCAGATAAATTTAAGAGGTTTAGATGGCCTACAAGGTCCAGTTTATGTGGGTACTGGATGTGTCTTCAACAGAACTGCACTGTATGGTTACGAACCTCCGCTCAAACCAAAGAATCGGAAAACAGGATTTCTGTCTTCGCTCTGTGGCGGATCTCGAAAGAAGAAAGCGAAATCAAGTAAAACGAGCCCAGACAAGAAGAAATCAAGCAAGCATATTGATCCAACAGTGCCAATTTTCAATCTCGACGACATTGAAGAAGTGGTTGAAGGTACACCCTTGATTTCTTTTAAATAAGCAATTCTTTTGGTTTTGTTCCTCTTTGATTATTTTGGTCCTTTTGTAATAATTTTTTGTCTTTGATACTATTTGATTATTAGATTGTCTGTACAACAAATTGACAAGAAAAATCTTATGTACAGGTGCTGGATTTGATGATGAGAAGTCCTTGCTAATGTCACAAATGACCCTGGAACAAAGGTTTGGCCAGTCTTCTGTTTTTGTTGCCTCAACCCTTATGGAAAACGGTGGTGTTCCTCAATCCGCAACGCCCGAGTCTCTTCTGAAGGAGGCTATTCATGTCATTAGTTGTGGATATGAAGATAAAACGGACTGGGGATCTGAGGTTTGTCTACTTTTGATTCCTTCCTTGCTCCACATTCAAACAACCCTGCTGAATGGATCTAAAATGAAGCTCAGTTTCTTATTTGAAAAAAATGTGTTTCCTTAAATTTGTACATGAGCATAAAATGTTAAAGATGTATTCATAAAGAAGTGAGCATGTTTCGTATGTGGATTTTATCTGCCATGGTGCTTAAAGACATTCTATTGGTCTTTGTCTTCGCAGATTGGATGGATTTATGGCTCTGTCACTGAAGATATTCTTACAGGATTCAAGATGCATGCTCGTGGTTGGCGGTCGATTTATTGTATACCACAACGTCCTGCCTTTAAAGGGTCTGCACCTATTAATCTTTCAGATCGATTAAACCAAGTGCTTCGATGGGCTCTCGGTTCGGTGGAGATTCTTCTAAGTAGGCATTGCCCTATCTGGTATGGCTATGGTGGAAGGCTCAAATGGCTCGAACGGTTTGCATATGTGAACACTACAATATATCCGATCACCTCGGTTCCTCTTCTCATGTATTGTACCTTACCAGCCGTGTGTCTACTAACGAACAAGTTCATTATTCCCCAGGTGCAGTAAATAACCTCTAAAAAATGAAATTTTGTCTCTATGTGGTTATGTCATGTTAACTTGTTTGCATATGTTTGCAGATAAGTAACATTGCAAGTATATGGTTTTTAGCCCTCTTCCTCTCCATTTTTGCAACGGGCATTCTTGAGATGAGATGGAGTGGGGTTGGGATAGACGAGTGGTGGAGAAACGAACAATTTTGGGTCATTGGAGGTGTTTCAGCTCACCTGTTTGCTGTTTTCCAAGGTCTGCTTAAGGTTCTTGCCGGTATCGACACCAACTTTACGGTGACATCCAAGGCGTCTGACGAAGATGGGGATTATGCTGAGCTTTACATGTTCAAATGGACGACACTTCTCATCCCACCAACTACACTCCTCATCGTAAACTTGGTCGGGGTCGTAGCGGGGATATCTTACGCAATCAACAGCGGATACCAATCATGGGGACCGTTGTTTGGCAAGCTATTTTTCGCTTTTTGGGTGATCATTCATCTCTATCCATTCTTGAAAGGTTTGATGGGTCGTCAAAACAGAACACCCACCATCGTCGTCGTGTGGTCGATTCTACTTGCTTCCATCTTCTCCCTGTTATGGGTGAGGATAGATCCGTTCACCACAACGGTCATAGGGCCCGACGTAGAGGAGTGTGGAATCAACTGCTAGACTAGTTTTACCATACATGTTGCTGAGAATAACGTTTGGGAAATTTGCTCTATATATTTAAGTTATACATGTCTATAAAGGTTGAAAGAAAATGGGTGAAGTAATTATCCTATCGTGTATTATGCAATTCATTCATGGATGTAATGGATTAAAAGTGCTAATGTAAAGAAAAAGTTGATCATCATAGATGATAGTTTTTAGGTTGTAGCTTCTTTGCATGTGGCTTTCATTTTTCCAACTACCAGATATTTAAGGCTGGTTTGTAGAAAATTTAAAATTAAGGGATTGAGTGAAGACGAAGTTGTATTTCTATAGTGATAAATATTAAGTTGAAACTGTTTTTAATACATTTGTACAATTATTATTTTGTTATACTAAATGGTTTATAACATTACATATTGTGCTTCTATACATTTTTTTTAAATTTTTATGTAATTTAGTTATGTATTTAAAAATTGTAAATTCAAATTATAGATTGATCGAAAATATAAATTTGTAGTTTTTATAATTTATATGGTTTAAATAACATAATTCCATAATTTGTTTCTAAAAGTAGAATTCATAGTGTTTGCTAAATACTATTTTTTTATTAAAGATATTGAATATGAAAATATAAAAAAAAAAAAAATTGAATTACCACTTATTCTTCCCGTCTTAGTAAAGATGTGTACCATCGGTTTGATAATTCTATCGAAATCAAACAATTTATCTATAATGCTAAGAATTGATAACCAACGTTTTTTTCACTAATTTGACTATTACATTTTCTTTTTGTTGCAAAGACATTGCATTGATGTGTGGAGTAAGGAAACTCCAAGATTGATATTACATTCATTTTGGCTATTACCTTTTTTTTTACAATAGCTAACTAAACACTCTATCAATCATCTTTGTTTAAATAAAACATTTTAACTATATATTAGTTGGACAATACAAGATCAAACATTTAGTTGATTTAGACATACATTATCAATTAAGAGATCAAAAACTCAAATCTTTTAATAATAACACGTTTAGTGCGATAACTAAATATTTATTAATAGAAAAAACAACGTACAAGTACAAATACATATATAGGTTGCAAGTCCAACCAGGATAATTATACAAAGTAGAAACTAACAAAAAGATAAATACCATTTTGAAATAAAGTGGGAGTCTTTAATTATATATAAGGGTGAGTATGAAGGGAAGGTAACAAAATGAATGGAGTGGGTCTACTTTAGGGTAGGCTTTGAGTCCTCAGGTAACGCCAAGGTCCTGTCCCTGTGCTCATCCTGCATTTTTATAAATACAATTTTGTTTTGTTACCAATAATAATATCATATTTTGTTCACTTACAAGTTTTGAATAATTGTAAGTTTTTCTAATGTGTAATCAACTTTTTATTTTAATTATTTGTGCAGATGATTTATAAATATATATTATGAAATACATTTAAAACAATTTTTTGAAAACTAAAATTGTTAGAAACATAAAATACAATTTAATTGAATTATTGTAAAAGCATTCAGAGGAATTTAAATTATTAATTTTTTAAAAAAAGAATACCTCCAGACGCCAACAAAAGCACGCAGAAGCATATAGATTGTCAAAGCAATCCAAATCCCAATGAAGCCATTGCTTTTGGAGAGAAGAAACAATGATACAACGCTCGCAATCGCCACCAAAACCTGACACACAACAACAATTATATATATCAAATTTAATTAACGTAATTTCGTTCAGGAATTTCCTCAAATTGTTTGAGGATGATTCAGTAGAACTTACCAATGAGTATGCGGAATACGCAAAATCCGAAGCTCCGAAGTTCACTCCATCGAAAACAAACGCCAGTGAGTTTATTGGCTGTGTAGCTGCAACGAACTGATCAAAAGACAAGAATCAGACGAGTTTATCAATGTGCATTAGAAGGATGAAAACGAGGTACGTTTGTTTGTTTTTACCGGAATTGCTAAATGTATGAGGTGCTGCACACGAATATCTCTTGAAAAGATTCCTGCTCCGAAGAACATTCCGATTCCGACGATAATAGCTAGGCCAACGCCAAGAATAAAGCTCATCTGTTCGAGAAAAATATTTTTAGGTTTTGTTAAAGGAACTTAGTTTTCTTTTATGTGCTATATTTCGTGGTTTTATAATATGGCTACGTGAGTAATAAAGCCGTTTTGATTTTAGATGATGCAGATTTTGTTATGCAAGTGCATGGGGGTTATCTTTGAAGCAGCAAGAAAATTTCCGTCCAATTTGTATGTTTTTAATTCATTTCTTACCTGCAACACTCTGGTAGCTGTTGCTGTTGTCTTTTCATAGTCTTTCTCTGCAAATGCACTGGCTAGAATTGCCTAAAAGAACAAGAAAGAATTAAATACCATAAAAGGTAAGATTTCTTCCTTCCAAACTATATAAATTGCCACTTAGAGAGAAAGTTGTGAAGTAGAGGTAGAATTAGGTTTTTATTTCTTCACCTGTCCAGCTACTGCTAAACCATCAGACAATAAAGAGGATGTCATCCAAACTTGCAAGCAAGTTTGGAATGCAGCCATGGGTGTTGGGCCCAGCCTTGCAGCTAATGATGCTGCTAGAGTCACACAGAAGGTAACTGCTACAACTCTTGCCAGCAACAAACCTCCTGCTCCCATCCATTCAAAGTTCAATAAGAGATAAAGCATGGTTGATCTCATAGTCTACTTAGTATTGGAAAATTGAATTAAGAATCGTTTGGGGAACAATTTTTTTTTTACCATTTTTAAGAAATCGACCAAATTGCAAATCTTTAAGACTTGGAGGCATGAGATTGACTTTTTGCACCAGTCTCCAGAAGAGAATGGTCACAATAAAGTACCTGAAATGATTGAAGTAAGTTTTAGAGAAGCTTTTTTGGAATGTGAAGACACGAGTTTTATGCCATTGTGGAGCAATATTGTAAAGTTTTAGCAATATGACAGTGCAAAGAGATTAAAACTTACTGAGAAAGAACATGAGCAGTAGCTGCACCTTTGACCCCCCAATGGCACACGAAGATGAGAATGGGGTCCAGTATGATGTTTACTGTATATCCAGCCACTACATAAAGGCATATAAACAAATGGTTGATAGTCAAAGGAAGCTGATATATTAGGTTAAACTATAGAAGAAAAGGGACGGCAATGCCTACCAATTACGTAAAGAGGAGTCCTCGTATCCTTGAACCCTCTAAAGATCCCTTGCATGGCCAATGACAGAAGAACAGCAGGAGCACCAAGTGATCTTAATGTTAAGTACTTGTGAGCGGGGGCAAACATGGGTGAATTCTGTTTGTTGAAGTCCCAAACTATTAGAGAAAGACATTTGATTTAAAACTGGACTACATCTTATGTTATAGGGAGCACTCACATCTTTTACTCCCATTAGATTCAGCAAAGATTTGGCTCCAAAAATAAGGAATATTGCTTGCATTAGACCCAGAATTGAGCCAAATATTAGAGCTGTGGATGCTGATGCAATTTGCTTCTTCTCTTTCCTTTTGGACTTGGCAGAGGTAGACTCAAGTACTTTTGTACTCAAATCTGGAAAAAGAAAGAAAAAAAGTAAAAGAAATCAGAAATTATTAAAATCTCCTAAATATAACCATCAAGTTTTGGTTTTACCTTTTTTCAGATCTTGAAGAGCACCATTATCTGGAATCGTTTCCTTCGTTCCATTTTCTGTTGAAGAGCTTTCTTTGTTTTCTTTTACTCCATCTTTTCCTATGCTGATATTACTCCTTGTTGGCTCATGATTCAAGTTGGCATGGTCTTGTTTGGCTGCAAGTTTTTCTTCGTTTTCATGATCTTCAGGCACACAAACTTTCACTGAGTTAACATCAGCCAAGCACTTCTCTGCGTCAACTTTTGCTGCTTTTTTGGCAGCTTTGCCAATGGTATCTTCCTCAGCGACGAAAGATGTCGTAATGCTTACAAGTGGGAATATGGTAATCCTCGAAGCTTGATTGAATATAGCAATGGATACTCCAACTGCAGCAAGTTCCACAGGTCCAATATGGCCAACGAAAGCAGTGTCTATAAGAGAAGCTATAGGATCAGCTGCAACAGCTAGAGCAGCAGGCAGTGCGATTCCCAGTATCTCCCGACCAATTTCATCATACTTGAAAACACTCCTACATGTAGAAACATATAAAACATACTGGCTAATGTGAGACTTTGGTTATGGATATTTGAGTCACAAATTATCGATAATTGAGACACAAATTTCTTTATCGGTTCAGAGATGGGAAAAATAATTGAATTATAAGTTAGGATTGGAAAAACCTTATTGTGGTTCTCAACATAAATTCAACATCGAGTATTTAAAGAAAAGAATTGTTTGGAACATGAAAACACACCTTGCATCTTTGAAGAAAACATTGACAGGCATCTTCAACTTGATTCCCCCTTGTGTGGTTAGTCTACGATGATTAATTTCAAACCCAGAATACAAAATCAGAGAGGCTTTAGCAAGCACATTTTATTTTATTCAAGTACACAAATCTTCTAAAAAGCTAAAAGTTTTGAATGTGGAAGGGAACAGCAGAAAAGTCTGAAAATGGCAGTGGAACTGAAAGATTTGGAAGTTGACACACCATGCATAAAACCTTTCTTATCATCCAAAAGAATGAAGGGACTTGTAGTTGTAGCATTTCACGTTAACTAGATTTATAGAAACACACACATTTAGCGAGAGAGAGAGAGAGAGGGAAAAAAGAGTAAAATGTAGGTTTTGATCCCAAGGACCACTAATGCTGAGAGATCTGTGCGTTTGACAAAAAGAAATATAAAAGTTATTATGGAGAGTTTATACAATAGAACTATCTTATGGTATTAAATAATTGATTAACCCAAAATTTTAAGTTGATATATGAAGGTAAAGTTTATCTTCTATCAACAAATTAACACTCTCTCACTTGTGGACTTGAAATTTTTTACCACAGTTTGAACGCAAGATCACCTCCTGCTCTAGTACCATATAAAATCACTGATTAATCCAAAAGATGTTGATGGATGAAAGTAAATTTAATAGTATATTAACACTTTAATATGTGGTCAGGATAAATCATGATGCATAAATGATACATGCATACACGCCAGTTTTTTCGGAAGTTGAACGTGGAGAATAAACGATGAAGAACTCTTGATTCTTTTAGCTGAGAATTGCATTAGAAGGAATAATGTGCTTTTGATGCTAAAAAATTTGTTCATTCCATGCATATCAAACCTTCCCCACATCTACCTTTTCTAGCCGATGACAGTTTTACAACATTGTTTACAACAATGCAATGAAGAAACAGAAAGAAAAAGGTGTTTCCACGGTGGACTATTGTGGTGGAACCTTCCTAGCTAGCCAGTAATTAAATAATAATAATTGTAAGAAATCTTCCCCAGATAACCTCAAAATATATGTAGTTTTGCTCCTTGATTAAAGAAACTTCATAGGAAAAAATGGGACCCTAGAAATCCGTAGTTTTTTCTTCTTCTTTATTATTAATTAATTCACATAGAGATTTGCATGGGCATGGCCTTTGGTGAGCATATTTTTCAACTTTTTATGCATCTACTGTCTGTTTGTTCATTTATGAGGATCGAAGAAGAATGAAAGAAAACAGACATTATATAACAAATAAGAGATTATTATATAGGAATGAGCCTGAATGCCCCATATATTTCCTACACCAAATAACTCCCAGATCTTAGATTTTCTATGTAAAGTTAAATGTGACCAAAAACCCTGCTTTGAAGAAACCCAATGAAAATTCTTATTTTATTATGAGGTGGTGTTTTTTTTTATAATTATTAAAGATAATATATTAGATTGGTCGAGCAGGTGGATTTGGTTAGGAAGATATAAGACGTTTTAGAATTTTCATGTGTCAAAAGAATCATATAGGAAAAGTTATTGATTCATATTTTTCTTTTATGGTTTAAATTGACATGAATTCAACTTTTTTTTTTAAACCTGTTTTACCGACCAAAGCATTATTGATGTTGTTATTGTTTTGTGGCTGTAGTTAACCACATTATTATGTGATAACAAAATAAACAGCAAATTCTTTTAGATAAAGATTGCAAAGAATCTCACTCAACAGACAAAACTCTTTATATCCTGCACTCACAGTACGCTCCAAAATGATCACAAGCACATTACCCAATTTTATACTTCCCGCAACAGAAGGTCCAAAAATTCAACTAATCTCACCAAACAAAAAATGCGAAATTTCACAAAACACATACAAACATCATATATTACACAAATGGCGCGCTACCAAGGACTCTGCTTGCCGTTTCACACTAGCCTTTATTTATATATTTATATATATAGGAGAAGTTGTTATGTAGAGGGGAAAAAAGAAGAAGAGTTATATATGTAGGAGAAGGTATTATGTAAGGAGAAAAAAATGAGAGCTTAGGGCCCGCTAGGTAGTTGAAAATTACTTATGGAGTGATTTTCATCTACAAATGAGACGGATATATTAAAGATGAATGAAATAGTGATATAAGAGAAGCTAATTATCATTATCATGCCTGGATGGAGTATAAATGAAGTAACTTATAAATGTATGTAAATATTGACCTTTGTTTAGAGTCCTCTAACTGAGCTAAGCTGATCCCAAAGCTCTTCTTCCTCACCAACTTCCCTTTGTTTCCTCCACTGAAACAAACACTCAATTTCCTCTCCTTTTATACCATCTTTAAAGAGAGAAATGGCTTTTGATAATGGGGGCTCTTCAAGCGTCATTGTGAATTAAATGGTTTCTGTGACTATGGTGGATATGTCACCATTTACAATCGAACTAAAGCTTAGACTAAAGTATAATGCACGTTACATTCATGTAATTCTTTTTTTATGTGATTCATTTTCTCTATGGGACTATTTTGTATTATATGTAATATTTACGATACCATAATACCTTTAATCTTATAAAGTTAAGGCTGGGGAAATTTTTTAGCTTAAACTTCTCTCTCTAGAAACAAGTGTGCATAAAAGCTTGAAGTGACTTTAATTAGTAGGTAGCGTCCTAGTTTTTATTTCATATTATTTTGTATGCTTTTGATCAATGCGTTCTACATAGGATTTCCAATACCCCACGTCTGTTATATATACACATATATACATATATGTATATATTTATTATCGTGACCCACTTTTTATGGGTTAAGTGGGTATATAACACTGGATTAGAGAGAGAGAAAAAAAAAAGAGCCTAAAGTGGTAACTTAACTATAAGTATGCTGGAAGATTTTTTTTCTTTTCATATTTCACTCTAATCTTCGTTACTTTCTTCCTTGATATTACAAAAATGAAATCTGTTTTGGAAGTCACCGCACCAAAGAAAAATGAATGAACTTGATAATTAAGGTCCCGTAGGTTTGCCATTTATTTTTTTTTTTAAATTAAGCATGTATCATGATCTCAATTTCTTACAGTGGTTTTCCTGGAACAATTTTTTTAAAACTACATTTTCTAGTTTTTAAAACATAGTTTGGTTTTTGAAAAGATTGGTAGAAGGTAAATAGTAAAAAAATAAATAAAAACTAGAGGTGGAATTGGTGTTTGTAGGTTATTTAATTTAAAAAAACATAGAAACAAATTTAAATGATTACAAATGTGTGTTGGAACTTTACATAGGAATGTGATTCATTGAGCTATATAATTAGTTGGAGGGATGTTGACCTATTTCCAGGGGGAGCTAGATTGAAAACTTACAGAATTTATTTTCATTTAAAAAGTTTCATCCACCAACATTGGTATATAGATTTTATTAAGGACAACTGCTCTACACAGATTTACGATGATATGATATCATCTACTATGAACAAATTCTCATGATGTTTTTTATTTCACCTTAAAAGTCTTATTTCAATTGAGATATTGTCTCTCACTTACATATCAATGATCTTTCCCCAACCGATTTGGGTGTTAGTCTCATTCCCATTAATAGTTATTTATTAGTATAGCTCTTATCCAAACTAACTCCTCTTCTCTAAACCACAACGCTGAGACTCTACTAACAACAAATTCTACCATGACTATATTTTCTAAAATTCATTTCGTTGTTCCCTACCTGAGGATTCTACCAACTCCATTGACTTCCATAACAACATGAAATTGTTTGATTCAGTTAGGACATGAACTCTTGTGAGTTTGTTTTTTAATTCACTCAATAAACCTTATATACCAGTAGAGATATTTTTTCTCAGTACATATCCATATCCTTTCCTTGATGACTTTATCTAAGCTAATGTGAGTCTTTGGTCAAATCCTAAAGTGTGCCATATAATGAAACTATAATATTCCAGGCCAGATTTCACATATATTCTACCAACAATGTTTGATATGCTATAAGTAATTGCTTGGCTTGATTGGAAACCTAATCAATGTATTATAGCCATTGCATTTCTAGCTAATCTTGGTGTAACACATTATCCATTTTATTAAACTTAAATTTGCTTGATTCCACTTGTGAATGTTAGTCCAAATGCTTCATGTTACTTCATTTTAGACACCTTTTTTTTTCTCCCTCTTTTGGTTTTCAAACACATGTATGATACATCCTTGGGTAATCACACTGAAAATTTTACTAGTAATCAAATTCTTTCATTAGGCTTGGCAAGTTGGCATACATTATGCCATTATTACTATTTTGTTATTTTTTATTACAAAAGTGTAGAGGATAAAAATATCAATCATTGGATATTTCAATTATACAATTAACTAACAAAACTAAAGCTTCTCTTCTTGTATTTGTTTAAACAAATGTAAAACTTGGTTGGCTCAAATTTTTATTTTGGATTAAACTTAAGTTTAACGAGTAAATGTTAAAACTTCGTTTGTTTTTTTTAATTTTAATTTTAATAAAAACATTCAGGATTCGAATACATAAAGCAGCAATTTCTGTAATTTTCAATTAAGAGGCCAAAGAAGAGATTTTGGACATGATAATTCCACTACCAATCTTTTATACCTTTTCCTTTGTGCTTTTTTTTTTTTTTCTGTTTAAAAAAAAATTAATTAATCAACTTTTGTTTGTTCCACTTAGTTCTTATTTTTTCCCCATGCTTGGGGGGAAAAAAATCCTTAAGAAACACTACAAAAAAGATTATTTGCCTTTTCACCAGAATCAGCATGCCTCCAGTGGTGTCCATTTTTCATTAATTATAATTGTTTGACGCATAGAATAAAATACTATATACTTTTAATGCTAAAGTGGTGTGCTTATTTGATGAATTATTTAGATATCATACTCCAAGAATTTTGATTTTCCATTTTATATGTTACAAAAGATACGATATTTAAAAGTAGTCTATAATCCCAAATTACAAATAATTAATTTGCAAGTGAAACTATCTATTTTTGAAATATAAAATGGTTTAAGAAATTAGCTCCACAAATTTCCCAATTGCCAATTGCATGTCTAGTTTTAATCTAAAGTAGGTTCCAAAAATTTTAAATTGACGAAAAAAGTTGAATTCTCTACATATAAAATTAGTTTAAAAAACAAACTATTGATTTTTCATCTTTAATTATATATATGTATATAAGTCAAGAATGAACATGAAACAACAAACCTATAAGATAAACTAATGAGAAACTAGAAGAATTATTTCTAAAAAAATTTAGACGATAGAACCAACAATAATAAAACTACAATACATTTTCAAATAACTCATACTAACTATCATCTTCAATTTTTAAAATGAAGATATGTTGTGTGGTTGACAGACGAAACATAAAGCAATTAACAATTACATTTATTTATTTTTTAATTTAAGACAGTCTAATAGTGTTTTAAAGTGCATAATTGCATTAAGAAATTTAAAAATCCAAGTGGAGTTGAACAATTTTATTTAAAACTTGAAAAATAAAAAAATTCAGATAGTGGATGTTTTTGGGATTGTTAGGTACATAAGTTCCGTACAAAGAACGTGAATTTATTATGTGTGGAGTTGGTGAATTGGAGAAAGTTGTATTCCTTTTTTTAATACTATGTTATTCCATACCATTCATTTTTTTATTTATTATGTGTCACATTGGCGCGTATTTTAAAATGATCGAGTCTATTAATATTGATGTAACATTTATCATTAAGAAAGTATTTGATATTTTTTGTATTAGATACTTTCTGAGATGGTCGAGAGCTCTTGTATGCATGGTGTAAGGAGTATTATAGGACACTCAAATTCTTTGGAACAAATGAGAAAAGTTCGTAATTCTACATTTTTCAACTTTTGCTCCCTCAACTTCTTGGACTAAACACCCTTGAAATAGAGATTCTAAATTTGGAAATTTGGAAAATGTAACCATAACTTTGTTAATGAGTGGGTTATTAATTTAGTAAATATTTTACCTCAAATCTCTTGGTTCAATTAAGAAAAGCATTCTTAAACTTTGTTGCAATAATATTCGTACCCTAGCATAAACGTCTCAAAACTATATTATAAGAAGTAGAAAAAGTTAAAAGCTTTTATAAAAATTGCGATTTGAAATAGGGTGAAAATAATCTCGAACTAAAATTGGATGGCTAGTTCAAAGTAGGATACATACTAACAGGATATATAAAAATATCTAATATCACATAGTAGTGTGAAGGTGTAGAGAAATGAACGATTATTGGTGTTAAGAGTTTCATGTTGATGCAACTTTTGATGGATGAAAATTGAAAACAATGAACTATCAAGCAAAAATAGTGATGTTTCATTATTTTATAAAGGTAAAAATTGAATTGAACTATAGTGAATTCTAGGTTAAAATATAATGTACTTAGTCCCACAATTTGAAGTTTTTATTTAATTCTAATCATTATATATCTTTTTGTTTGTCCAAAATTTTAATTTTGTTCTTTTAACAAATCTTAATTTAGTTATTTATAATTAATTTTCATCAAACAAATTAAAAATAAGATACTTAAAGTGTAATATTTTTTTAATTTTACATCTACGACAAGAAGTGTATTAGATACATATTATCGAATATATTAAGGATGCATATTATTATATGTATTATTTGTACATTTTTTTTTTTTTTTTACATTTTATGGACCAAGCTTTTTTTCTCTTTCTTTTTATCATTTTCGCAAAAGTAATAAATCTAAACTATGAATTTAGTTTTTAAAACTTATTTATCAAATTTTCAAGAAAATCCTAATAATAATAATTTTCATTCAAAAGAAAAAATATATATAATTTAAAAATTATAGTAAAAGGGTAATAGACAAATATTTTTATTATAAAAAAACCAACAATTTGACTAGTTGTAGATTAACTTTAAAATTGATTAAAAGTAACCAAACAAAAACAAAAACTAAAGGAAAAGTATAAAAATAAAAACTATATATATTTTAAAGTATAAGTGAAGAGATCATTATTTAATATATATATTTGGATGGTCCTATAGTTGAATGAAGGGATGATTGAAAGGCATGCGTTCACGAACCTTCCTATGTCATTTTCTCTCCTTTACATCCATCATTTATTAATTTACTCTTTGTTTTTGTTATTACTTATTAATTTACATGCATGCTTTCACTTTTGAGAAAACACACTTGTTAGGTTTTCGGTACGTCCGTAAACCATCTATTAATTTATTAGATATTTATTTTGTGATTCTATATAGTATAGAAAATCTTCCATACCGGCGTAGTAATAATTAAATAAAATATAAGTTGCTAAGCACCATTGCATTTGCTTCATCTATTTTTTATAATTATTTTAAATGACGAAATTACTAAAAACATTTACAAATATAGAAAAAAAAAATATAACGTTTTATTACATTTATAAATATTTTAGTTTATTTTGTTATAAATTTAAAAATTTTAATATTTTTTTTTAGTTTTAGATAGGTTATGATTATTTTCTAAAAAGAAATTATTTTTCTTCAGAATTTTAAAAGTAACTTGTAGAGTAAAAATGTTGTTTAATTTAGTAAGTTGAAGTAAAAGAAAGATGGGTTATAGTGATCTATAAAATATGGATTACAATATTTTGCATGAGTTTTACTCCATTCAAGGAAAGGCCTTTGTTTCTCGTTTCTTCTTTTTTATACTATAATAAACGAAAGTATATGAAGCCTTCATATTTTAATATTTGTGATTTTACTTAGGTATGATAACTACGAACCAGAAGATTGAACCTTTTGATCTTTAAGAACGGGAGAAGACGTGCT
Organism: Cucumis hystrix; assembly: GCA_025688845.1. Classification (NCBI taxonomy): domain Eukaryota; kingdom Viridiplantae; phylum Streptophyta; class Magnoliopsida; order Cucurbitales; family Cucurbitaceae; genus Cucumis; species Cucumis hystrix. The sequence goes on from CM046883.1 coordinate 24,079,033, forward strand.
AATACATTAGCTATAAGCTTACTTACAAATAAATGTATATAGAAATTAAGGAGTTAGGCTAGGTTAGATGGACTCTTTGATTGGTTTAATAAGAAATTCTTTAACTAGTACGACCTACAAATTTATTAATATCATCTAATGACTCTTTACACCGTGAGTCTCACGAAATAGGAGGGATAGTCAATTCCTTTCTTTTGGTTTTTTTGAAACCAATCGAGTATTGGTCAACCGAATCACCAACTTTTATTAAAATAAAAACAAAATCATTTTTTCTTATATATTAATATACTCTTACTATAAATTTTCCCTGAAAATAACAATCTAACTTGATAAAAAAAATCTCTTAGAATAAAAACGATGCTAAAAAAATATCTAATACTATCACATAGTACCTATTATTCTTTTCCTTCGTTATTTGGTACGCTACTAAATAATCTATTATTTACTTTATAGACCTTACATAATTTTTAAATATTAACTTTGTATCGAGCAATAATAGATTTAAATTAATGCCATGGAAAATTAAACTCTAAGATTAGAGGTGAGGTGGCAAGTGCACTTTCATGTGGAGGACATGAGATTGGAACGCAAAAACTTTGTTTAATAATAAACAAAAGCAATTTAAAGTATAAAAGAATGTAAAAGGAAAACAAGTGGATATTCCACTTTCCTGTGGAACCATTTTTATTCATAACCATTATTTGACACAATGTGTATATATGGATAAACTTAAACGTTTTATTATTGTTTATGGTCTCGTTTGGTTTGAGAGTGTGAATTCTTTTTTTTTTTTTTTTTTTTTTGTTTATTGTATAGGATTTTCATGTTCTTAAAGTTTGATTTTATATTACTTTATAACTAAACCATGTTATATAATGATATTTTAATAAGAGATAACTCACAAAATTTAATTATAAAAAAAATTATAGACTTGTTAGATGAAATATTCTAATGAAATGATATTTGAATAAGCAAATAATTAACTATTATAAAATTTCTTGGAAAAGAATATTACAACTCTATTTATAATTCTATCAATCTCTTCTAAATTTTTTCGCAAGATGTATGTTAATTTTACAACGAGTTTATAGGATAAAATAACCCTTCACCATTCACATTTCTCTTTGGAGAAAATTATCAATTCTTTGACGATGATCTTCAAGAGGATTCCGTTTTGGAGGAAGAAACGGACAAAATGATCAAATTATTGATTATTGTTTGATGTTTTATTTTACAAAAGAACGGCTACTTTTAAGCAATTTACTTCTTTAAAAAAACTTTAAAATATTTGAAGTAATTAATTTTCGAAAAATCTATTTTTGAAATTAACTTTTTTCTTAAAAAGATAGAAAATAACAATTACATTTTTTTTATTAAGAAAGAAAAAGTAATAGTAGTAAAAAATAAAAAAGTTTATATTTTTTTTCAAAGTTAATTAATCAATTTGGAAATCAAGGATAAAAGGGTCAAAATCCCAATTAGGTCCTATTTTAAAATGATCTTGAAGTAATTGGTTACTTTGACAATTAGTATGTTTTCCAAAAATATCCTCCACCTCAAAACTCATTTCATCATTATTATTGAATAATTCATAGTTGTTTTCTTGTAGATTCATGGATGTTACCTTATTAATCTCTTCAATAATAATGTCTTTATTTCCATGCGGAGGAAGTTGTGAATAGTCATAAAAGTCAGCCTCTAATATTGTTGTTGTAGTGTAATCCCCAAAATACCCTTCTTCCGTTACACCACCAACACCAACACCAACACCAACACCAAACGTGTTGAATAATTGGTAGTTCTCATTCGATAATGTAGAGAACGATAATGGTTCGAATGAACTTGGCTGCTCTCTAAAGCTGTTGCTGCTCCTTCTGGGCTCGGATGAGTGGCTTAGGTTTGGAGATGGGGTAATATTGTAATTATGATTATTCTTCATTCTCTTCTTCATTGTCGAATTCCAAAAATTCTTTATTTCGTTATCTGTCCGTCCAGGTAAACGTGCTGCTATTTGAGACCATCTGATAAAATATCAAATTTTTATTTTCGTTAAAACATATTTTGATTAAATTTTACATGTATATAATATATACTCGTACACTTCTACTGGATTTTGAAAAATACTAGTTTTAAAGTTTTGATATCACAGTTAAATATTACGGTTTTGTTTGATTTAGTTTTTGAAAATTAGGTTTGTTTGTTTTTTTACAATTTTGTAATCAAATTTTTCTTACTCTTTATGTTAATAATGTTAGAGAAATGTTTGAAAATTATTTTTTAGACTACATTTGATCATGTAATATATATTTGGTTTTAGGTTTTGTTTGATAGCTACTTAAGAATTACTTTTTATAGATTTATTTATAACAATTTGGGTTGAATTATTCTAAATGTACAACTTTTAAAAATTAAATAACAAAACAAATAAATGAAAAGGTAAAAGTAGTATTTATAAAGCTTAATCTTCCATAAAAAAATCCTTTAAGTTTCAAAACATTTTTTGCTTAGATTTAGTTAAACACACTCTATAGAAACAAATAAATGAAAGTAATGTGTTTAACATATATATATATATATATATAGCTCCTTCACCATTTTTTTCAACTTTGTTGTAACTAAACATACATGAACATGAATTCTTTCACCAAATTTCAAAACGAAAACTACTTTTTAGTTTCCGAAAGTCATATAGTTTTCTTAAAACACACTTCACCAAATCAATAAGCTACCTTAATCCTTAAAAAGCTAAAAACTCAAAAAGCTATTTAATTTAGTACGTCAATTCGTAAATGGTAATTAACCCAATAGAAAATAATGTATCCAACAACTAAATGATTAATTGACTTAAATGAAATGAATTTGTCTCTTTGTTTTTCATGTGATGATCAAGTGATGTGGATTCAATTGTATTAATTATTTTGCACTCAAATCAAAATACTAAATTAAACTTATTAACCATAAAGTATGGCCTACATTATTTTGACTCAATATAATTAGACCAAAAATAAATTAAATAATAGTAATAATTTTGAAAAAAAAAAGTAGGGGAAGATAATTTTAATTTGTTTATATTAAAGAGAAAATGTGGTTGAGAGAGTAGTTGCTCTATTTGTATCTTTGTGAAGTATATATATATATAAGAAGATGAAGAATTATTGCTCAATGAACTAATTAAACTAAACCACATCAACAACCAAACTCATAATAAGTTAACAAAAAATATTCATGGACTCTAATTGAACTAAACAACTAAGATGCCAAAGAGATAATATATTAGAACCAAAAATTAATTAAATAATAGTAAAATAATTTTGTTGTAATAAAAGAAATAATACATATGTGTGCGTGAATATATTTTTTAAAATTTTATAATAAAAGTATTTAAAAATTACACCAATAAATTTGTGAGAACAAAATTATTATTGTTGTTGTTATTATTTAAAATGTGGAATGAAGGTTTTGAATGAATGAATTTTGTTACCTATTGCCAAGAAGAGAATGGAAATGGAGAATGAGTTGCTCTTCTTGGGGAGAGAAAGCTCCACGTTTAAGGTCAGGGCGGAGATAGTTAATCCATCGGAGACGGCAGCTCTTGCCACAGCGGAGGAGTCCGGCGTTTCGAGCAATGTCGGTCCAGCAACCTTGGCCATTGGAGAGCATGTATCTCATTAGCTTCTCATCCTCCTCCGGCGACCAAAGCCCTTTCCTCAGACGGGTGTTGGCGGCGGCGGTTGAACAATCACCTGGCTTCCTCATCTATATGTTTAACCTTTATATTATTGTTTCTCTGTATATATATATAATAATGTGCAGTACTTAAAGCTTATATATATAGATAGAGATATATAAGTGATGTGTTTTTGTGTAGTTGGAAGTGTGAAACAATATAATGTTTATATGTATAAGGGAAATTAGAGGAAGGGGAAGGCTTGATGTTGTGGTAACGGTGATGATGATGGCGATGTGGTTGTGGGGTTGCTTAGAATGTCAATCTATGACTAAATGTCTCTCTAGAGAGAGAAGAAAATGAAAAGAAAGGATATTTTTTGTTGGTTGTTCATTCATATAGCTAGCTAGGGTTGAGTGGACAAAACGGATTGGAAGGGGACCTATAGGGAGAGAAGAGGGGGTTGAAATGTCCATTGGAACATTGATATGTTTGTAAATGAGAAGATTCGATATCAAAAAAGGAGAGTTAAAATATATATAACAATTGATATAGGTCGATATATCTAATTTAAAGAGAATAAAAATATTTAATATTGAAAGTGTATGTTGGAAACCATAACTATTTTGATCTCTCTAACAACATAACAATGTTCTCATTGCTATTGTATTCTCCATGTTGAAGAATTTTGCATTTTGTCACAGAGGTCATCCACCGACCTTCAAAATTAAACCCTTTCGAAGACGTTGAAGAATTAAAAAACAAATATTATTTGAGTTCAATATAGAGTAAAAGATTTAAACTTTCTAACAAGTTTACTTTTGACAACTATATTATTTATATCGATTAAATTACTAATTTAATTTATGAAAAAATGTTTGAATTTAGTGATCTCCCTGATTTATCCTTAAAATTTAATCTCTACCGTCTAATAAAACTCTTATAAAATTCAATGTACATGATTAAGAACTCTCATAACTTTTTTCTAATCATATGTAACATTATCTTTTGTGGCCTAAAACGTGTCTGTAAAATCTAAACAAATTAAAATTGATATACCACATAAATAATAATTGCTAATTGAAAAATTATATTCTTAGAAGGCTGCTCAAATTTTATACGAACAATCATAAACTTGTTTGTATAAAATTTTAATGATATATATATATATATATATTAAGATATCATCTATTTGATCTTTTTTTTTATACATTATATTATACATACAATCTATATTATATAAAGATATCGTCAAAAATAGAAAAATTAACAAAAAAATTCTACTAAATCAAGTTGGTGATTCAAACTCGTAATTTTCAAACCTCCTCGAATATTTTTTTTTTGGAAAAAGAGAGAGAGAGAAAGAAGGAGAGAGAAGGGTTGTGTTCTTGTCTTTGACTCAATTAGGTTAACTTTTTTGAAATGAAATATTTTTCTTCACTCACAAGGTAATCATCATTCTTTTATTTCCCAAACATTTTTGCTTCCACTTCACATAATCAATCAATCCCTCTCTCTCTCTCTCTCCAAAGTTACACGTGAATTTTAAGTATTAAATCCAGAGAGAGAAAAAGCGAAAACAAAAATATTATTTTTAAAAGAAATGCTTTTTAAGTTCGGTATGTCGGTGGAAAATAGTAATAGAGAATTATAAATGATAAAACTACTTAAACTATTTACAAAATATACCAAATTTTCAAATTTTATCAATATCTATTAATGTACTATTAGATGTTTACCGGTAATAAAATTTGAATTTTTTGTTAAATTTTTGTAAATATTTTGGTTCGTTATATTATATTTAAAAATATCTTTTTTATTTTGCATATATAATTTAATTTCTAAATTAAATATGATTGTTTGGTTTTGAAAATGTGTTTCAATGGACACTAACTTTAATTATTTAAACCAACAACCCTATTTTTAACATACTCTTCAACCAAATTATATCCCCAACTTCTAAAGCAAATCAGACCCCCTATATCATATATCTATACATATTTATATTATTTTCTCTTTATCTTTATTAATTAATAATGAACAGTTTCCTCTCAATTATATAACTACTGAAGAAAAAAAAATAGTTACAAATTCTCTACCTCTAATGATGAGTAGGTGACAATCTCAACTGAAATTTTTTTAGTATTAAGAGAGTATCGTACTCATTTTGTTTGTATAGAAAATTCGTATTCTCAAATAGCATATTAATGTCAAGATACTTAAAAAAAATTCGTTCTTTTTAGAGGATTACTTACAAAGCTTGTCCATCAAATGTATTTTATTTAGTGAAATGATAATTTTAAATTATATTGATTTAAAAACATATGAGAATCACTTTTAAGAGATGTGATATAGGTTTGGGGAGATATTGAAAGAATTTAGAGGCACAAACTTTCTAATAATTGGTGAAATAATTTGTGGGAATTTCTTCCAGAGGCTTTAAAAGCAATGACAGACCAATCATAGGGTGAAAAGTTCAAAGTACCCAAAAATAAAATCGTACAAAGAAAATTGAATTAAATAAAGAAATCAATAGATGGCCAAAATAAATTTATAAATGGATGCATTTAAAAAAGTAAAAAATAAATAAAACTACAAATAAAAATGAATGCATTTATGAGATGAAAAGCAAGTTTTCTCGATTTGGCTTCTCATAAAAAGGAATTTCAAAAGAGTGCTAAAAATATTCGATATTTTTATTTATGGATTTCACACGTGATTTAGAAAAATGTTGTACAAAAAAATTCACTTTTTGTTTAAGAGTTCTGGTAAAAATTGTTTAAACACTCTAAAATTATTTTTACTACACATTCTCATCTCATTTGCTCCAAGATAATTTGGATTGTGAAAATCTATTCAAACCATCAATATCATTTTCTTGTACGTTGAAAAGATTTAGGATTCACTAATGATGATTGCAATTATGTTCTTAAATCTTGCAAAATTAAAAGTTAAATCCTCATACTTATCTAAATTTTAAAATGATTCTCAAACTTACACAAATTATATCATTTTAGAACTTTAATTCTTATCATTTGTGAAATTAGTCTTATAATTTGTGAAATCTAATTTTTACCTATTATAAGATTGAAAGTCCAATTTTAGCAATTTTAGAAATTTAGCATTCTTAGAACTTTAAAGATCCAACTATTATTTAAAAAAATGTAGTTATAATTGGGATGGTATCTGTGCTATTTAATTTTACATGGATTGAAATTAACCCCAAAATTTGAGATAAATTAACCTATATGATAATAAGCATATAGACCTTTTAACCTCGAATTATGCAAACTCAAACCACACCGCCATTGGATCTTTGAAACAAATCTATTATTCTAATAAATGTGGTTGGGTTTTTTTCTTTTGTCATTTAATTTTTTCCAACTTCAAAAATTTATTATTTATGATTTGAAATAAGTTTTTTTCTGCCATAACTCATCGGTGAAAATTTGATTGGGGCAAACAAGATTGAAATGTAATTAAAGAAAACTTAGATTTAATTCCAAACTACCAAACCCAAAAAATAAGATGAAGATGTTAATCCATAATCAAATCCTCCAATATGAATGCACATATTCATCAAATTTTAAATTGTCCAACATGGATATAGTTATGAAGAAAAATCAACTTCTTATTGGCATCATACATAGAAAGAGAGGCATTGCCGCCCGTCATGTAAAGGCAAAAAAAGAGGGAGGAAAACACCAAAGGTTCTCTTTTCATGGTTGAAAAATGGTAGAGAGCTCAAAGCAGGAAGAAGGTATCCCCATAATGTAAAAATTACCCTGTTCAGAGGCTGTTGAAGTTCACAGGTTCTCGCAAGAACCGCTCCATCTGTTTTGCTCGGGTCTTGATCGACATGTCGAACACTTTCTCCCCAAATTCTACTACTATTCCGCCAAGAATACTTGGATCAATCTGGCATATACAAAAGATTAGATGTGCCTGATCAAAGGGCTAAAACAGACCAAAAAATAGGCAAACCCTGTGATTTTAAGTACCTTCTGTTCAAGCTTGACCTTTTTCCCCTCTCCAATAATATACTGTAAAGTTTCCTTCAGTTCTTTCTCTTCTTCAGCAGGGAGGGGCTGTGGCAAAATGAAATTTTCAAATACTAATACAACACTTCCATTGGTTTTATGTTATCATCCTAATGTCTTCAAATACTAAGTTGGGTTTTCTAAGCTAAATATCTCTACACTTGGAGAAACTAAACCACATTTTGCAACTTTTAACATTGAATTTTTTTTTTAACTTTGTAATTACAAGATATAACAAGTTGTAAGGCAATATATTTATATCCTAAGCATTACCTCTCAAGTCCCACATCTATGTATATTAACTTATTCTTGGAAGTTGAATCCGAATTAATATAAAACCATGCAATAGCATCATGTACAGCAAAAGAATTAAGCGCTATAGGTAAATGAATGATAGCCATATGCCATATTATAACTTATAGCCATGGAAGCTAATGAATTTCATTATAGGAGCTCGGGAACTTACAATAACAGTAGACACAATGGCTTTCACCTCTCCTCTATGAGCCATTGTCAACTCTTGAAACTTCTTTGCAATGCCGTCTACGTATTTCAGCCTTCCATTCTCAGCCAATACAGCTGGATAGGAGTGTGATTACGAAATGGTGTATCAAATTGTTTGCTTAAACATACCTTTTTTCTTAAATTAAAGAAAGAAAACATCAAAATTTGAACGCTATGAGTAGTAGTAATACCCAAAAAGTTCTTCATAATTTCTGAAAACTTAGCATCAGCACAAACATCGCTAATAACCTTGACCTTGGTATCTTTATGCACTGTGGGATCACTAATGAACTGAGAGAAGGTGGCACTTCTCTTTAAAGCCTCGGCAAAGTCTACAAGCTCTTTCTCAGCCTTATCCAAGGAATTAGCTTTTACTGCTGCAAGGTACAAAGCAGAGGCATAGTTTCCAGTCCCCCCAAACAAAACCAGAGGAACCTACAATGCCGTACATAGAAGAGAGCTAAATGAAAATAACCAAATTATGTGTAAATATATCGGAAAAACATATAATAGTCACATGATACTCTGCATTTCAGTAAACCACAACTGAAGAGAACTGGTACATAAAACTAGTGAAACTTTTAAGTCCTAGTAAATGCAAGCCAGTTCCATTACTTTAACTTTTGCCTCGCTTTTCTTGGAAGAAGTTGCATAGTTCCTCGAGATCTGCACTTGAAGGAAAACAAACATTCACATTAATTCAATGAAAGGATAAAGATGATTCAATAATCAAGGGCTGAGGAGATGAATGGCCACAATACAATGATTGAATATAAACAACTACGAACACATGACAACCAGAAACTTCACATCCATGAGGATTGAAGCAGACTATAATTTGTGCCTACCCAAGCAAAACATTCAAGACAGACTCTGGAGGCCAAACAGATAACGATTCATGATGGAAATGAATACAAAGAACTTGGAATTTCTTTGAGTTGCAAGCAGGAGTTTGAGAATCAACTTCCAAATCTATTTGCTTATTAAGAAAAAATAGGAGGCGAGGAAACATAGAGAATGGTAAATACTTTCAAAAGCTAACAGGAGTTTTTGCCACCATTACTCATTCGGGACTAGATTGTGCTAAATTAAGTGGAGAAACTTCCATTTACCCATAGAAGATTGAATCTAGCTCGCGTCTCACCATATTCCTTTCCCCTATTCAAAATTCCAGCAAAGTACGGTAACAGGTAGAACATGATATTAAGAGCTTCTACGGTTTAACTTGAAAGAGCAATCACTAGCTTGGCTGAAAATGGTGTCAATCTCATCAGGTTTGGCCGATTTTGTTTTTTAAACCGAAAATGTAAATATCAGAAATTATGAAGGAAAATATCACAAATTATGAAGGAAAAATGTTTTTTTGGTGAACAAATAACCTTCCATTGAGGAAAAAATAAAAAATACATGGTCAGAGACTGTTTACCCAACCTTTCTATGGAGAAGAATTTTTAGAAACAAAGAGGGAATTGACATATGGCAACCAAGCAATTGATTGTCTACCAAAAAGTATTCCATTAAAACTGCTATTTACCCAAGCCCATCATTTTGGTAACTCACAAGACCCTGCAAAAACCATTTGAGTGAGTCTTTACCTAATGCTTGAAAAGTGGAGAGAGATTGTTTTGTTGGAATGAAAATATTATAGCCTCCAAGGCCATGTAATGAAAACTCCAAGGCAGAGATCAGAGAAAAAAATGGACGAAATCAAGTTGTGTTCCTGCTTATAGTAAGTGCTTTCCCTCGATGCTTCAACTTCTAAGGCATAATTTTCTTATAGGTTGAATTTGAAGAGAAAAAGTCCCAAAAAGCAGCAATTTCACTTAGGAGTTAGGACACGGATTCATAGAAACTTAAGTATGCAAGGAAGATAGCAAAGGAAAGACCTCCTTCAGTTATTTTCCCCCAAATTTGTGTGAACTGCAAAAGAAACCAATACATATGGAAATACATTACTACATGTTTCGTCATCACAAACTGAACTGGCTAGAAGTTGATTTTTCCTTTTTTAAAAGTTTGTTTCAACAAGGTTCACACCGAAAGATGCCACAAAGATTCTTAAGAAAATGTTGCAAGGTTCTTCTTCCGAGCTACTTAAACCCAACCTCCAAAAGAATCATTCTCCATAGCATATATAAGAACTCCTATGATTTCTTGAAACTAGTTAAATACAAACCTTAAATTGGAGTGCTTTACAAAAAAGAAACCATGCATCCCAGGTCCCCACTTAATTAATTAAGATCAAAGCCATTCGTTTAAAACCCTTTTTTAGCAGGGGGAATGCCTCATCTCCATGGTCGTTCCGATGTACAATGCCTAAGCTCCCATCCAATCGTCTTTATTTCTCAAGCTTGTATTCAATTATAAACCATATCGTTAATGTCGATGAGGGATTCGCAAAATCATATTCGATCACGAAGGGAAAAAAAACAAAAAAACAAAAGCAAAACCATTAGGGATTCGCTAATCGTTCCTCATTCTACATCACTGACGATTTGACGGCACTAAAGCCCATCATCACCTCTTATCCCTGCTATTTCCCATAAATCAAACGGATATTAGGAAAATCAAATCCCATATGCAGGAAAGCACAGTAGGAGGCGAAATAGATTGAGAAATAAATGATTCTAACCTCGGAGTTGGCAGTCGTGGGGCAAAGTAGGGCTCTTGAAAGAGCAGATCTCTGAGCCTGTGACTCCGATTTCAGAAGCTGATTGAATTGAGGAATGATCGATCTCAGACGCCCAGCCATAGCCATTTCACAAAAAGGAAAAATGAACCCTAGTTGTTTCTAATTGACGAAGGACTGAAGCGAACAGCTAATGAGACAGAACTACAAAGCGGAGAACTTTTTTTTTGCAAAGTGAAGAAGACTCGAAGATGATGGAGCCGGTTGAAGAACCGGCACGTGCATTGCACATGTTGTGTGATCGGTCCGGAAAAGTAGAAACCCATGTTTGTACGACACGTAGGATCCTACAGCCATTGTAATAATGCCACGTCGCAAAGGCACAATATTTATTTACTTATCGTCAAATAGGGCTTATTCATAAGTTTATTGGCACATTGTAGACATGTCCTTGAAGAATGATACAACCATTTTGGTGTATGGGGTGAAGTAACATTCTCCAGAAGTAGAAGTTTTTAGTAGAGTGATCAACGGTCGGTTGGAATTGATTTTTTTTTATCAAATCATCACTGAATCGATTATAGTTGGTTTAGTAAATGTTTAAACTGACTTCGATTATCGATAAATAAATGTCGGTCGGTTGGTAACACTATGAAACATATTTTGAAATTTCTTGATTTGAAACTTTCTCAAATCAATACTGTTGGTTGGATCGGTTTTTTGGTCTATTATGTTGATCCCTAGTTTGTGAAAAAGCATATGTAGCTTATTGCTTGTGAAGAGTTAAAGTAGAAATGAAATGCAATTAGGATTAAATCGACTAGAATGAAAATGTTATTCCTTTGTTCTTAATTGTTGAGGTTGTTAGTGAAAAGTGAGTTTTGATCAAGAAATTCTCTCTTCCATGTTAATTTTCTGTTCACTTTTACCACCTACCTTTCTTTCACGTTTTTAGTACAAGTCTCATAAAAAAATCATATCAAAAGGAATTGTAATGCTGTACATTTACTCTCAAACTTGAAAGGAAAGAAAAACACAGATATGGAACTAAAAACTTGCAAATACAGCAAAACAGAAGAATTCTTCAAGTAGAAAACAAGCAAGAACATAAGTATGAATATTAAGGAAAGAAGAAGAATACGTAGAGGATTATAGTGGTCACCTATATCTACTTTCATTAAGGCATCATCAAATTTTCATTCATCAAGTGTTTTCGACATACATACAGAGGTGAACTCACAGAATTTCTCTTTTTCTCTTCCATTTTAAAAAGTATAATTCTCAGTATTCTCATCACTGCTCATCATGCATTTTTTAACTTGCCTCTTTTAATTATAAACAATGTTATGAGTTGAGGACTAAAGAAACTGAAAGAGTTTCAAAACTTGGTTAACTTTTTTTCTATTTCATTTTCTAGTTAAAGAGTATTTCTTTTACCATGTTTTTTAACAGGTGTTTTTTTAGAAAGATGTTTTACTATTTTACTAATTTAATATAGTCCTGTATAAGTACAAAGCCGACTATTGATTGAGCTAGAAAAGGTCGTGTCATCCACTATTAAACTCATGAAGCTTTTTTTGAGAGTCATGACCATGAAGAGAGGGATGAAAGACTTCTTTATTTAAAACTAAAAGAGAAAAAAAATGAATCCCTACCTTATATGTGGGAACAAAGAAAAAAAAAACCAACCTCTCGCTAGACCATACATATATTATAATTACTTAAACAACAATTGCTCGAGTTGCCTAACGGAGAGGCAAACCAAGATTAAGATCATATGAAATCCAAAACCAAAATCATAAGCACCATTTCTAGCAGAAAATCAAGAGAAGTTCATACAAATACAGCAACAAGACTTAACTTTCTCTAAACGGTGTGTTATTGTATTGTAAATGATACCTTTTCTGTTCAATGAAACTCAGTTCAAGAAAATTTGTTTGGTGGCTAAATACAGCAATCTTATCAACATGGAACTTCCCCATTATCTGTAACCTAACAAGACATGAGAACAACACAAAAAGAATGAAAGAATATTCTAAACGAATGACACTTTGGCTCAAGTCTTGGTGAACTTTTTAGTTGGAAAGAGTGCAAGGCTTGAGAAACCAAAGAACGTCCAATGCTTTTGCTTCTTTTTCAACCACAGAAGAAATGGCTTTAACTCTCTCAGCAGATACCCCTCCTTTTGTCACCTCCTTTACCTCTTCCATTTCTTCTTTGATTTCCTTCTCCTAATCGAAAACACAGATGATCAATCAGAGAGGTTTGAGCAGCTGTTGTATAATAATAAAAACTCATGGTTCCATTCCTTACCTTTAGTCTAGATCTCGACGCTTTTGAAGCAGGAATTTTGTTCGGTGCACGTATGCTGGAAAAGCATTGAGGAGATGGTGGATTGGTTCGGATTTGCAGTGTGTTGTCGTCTCTTTTGTGCCATACCCTCTCCAAGTCCAGAGGGATCAAGACATTTTCGCCGCTTGCCGCACTTTTGCTGCATCAAATTTTGTATAAACTCGTCATTGGCTATACACAACAAAACATGGTCTGGCATATGCTTAAAAGCCAAAAAAATGGTACTTTCATATTAGGCACATGATTCACAAACACACATATACAATAATGATTCTTTTCTTTTGCTTTACGCTTTCACATTAGGCATACGATTCACAAACACACAACAAAACGCGGCAAGAGTCTAAAAACAAGAAGATTAAAACAAATTACTCACGTATTGATCCTTTTCTTTTGCTTTAAACTGTTGCTGATTGATCCATCGGATTTCTCTATACTAAGTTCACCAAATGGCTTCCTCTCTTTCTCCTTCTTTTCAAGATCATTCAAACCCTTGGCCGAAACCTCCTTCTCCTTCTCTGCAAGTTTTTTCTCACCCTCAACACCATTCTCCACAGCTGATTGCTGCTTAACATTCTCTCTCTCCCTTACCCTAATAGCCATTCTCTTTATCTCATTACAAAACTCTGTAATTTGATTCAGAATATCTCGTCCTGCAAATAAGTTCCTTGCTGAAAGTGTGCTTTTCAGCGATGGTGTCCCGTTGTTCTTCTGTTGCCCATCCTCCATCAATGGCTTCTTCTCTGCACTTGATTTGATCCCTGCCTTAGTAGCTTTGGCTGAGTGGCTTGGAGGCGTAGAAGAATTGGGATTCTGATTCTCATTATTTGAAGATTGAGGAGGCCCTCTTCTCTTCAACTTTCCATCTCTGAATTAACCCAAAAGGGGAAATGAGAAGAAAAAAAAAACCCAGATCTATTTGAAATGAAGAAATCCTACTGTCAAATTTACTAAAACTTAAACTATTTTAATAGACTACAGTACCTTCCTATACGATCACTGGATTGAAGAGTATCAGTGCTGTAACCCGGGCTTGTAAGCTTCAAAAAAAGAACAAGGCAGTAAATTTAGAAGAAAAGAACATACGTGCAAAGAAAAAGAAAAGAGAAAATTATGTGCACTGTGCCCTGATTTGGCCAGATTAGCTCAACTTAGCTCAAATCTGCAAAATCTTGACATTCTTTCCGCTTAAGTGTCAATCAAACAGTACGAAATCAAAGGTCAAGAAAATGAAAGAGAGAAATAAACCAATACCTTCGTAGGAGTTACCCGAAGTAATTCCTCAGCCGTCTTCGGATGCTTACAATCTTCACAGAGCCAAAAGAAAACAAAACCCATCATTACCTAAAAATACAAAAGAACTCACAGAAAAGAGTTCAGAATCCAAGAACAAGGTCAATCGAACGAAAGAGAAACTCACCGGGTCGACAAAACCAGGCCTCATCATCCACGGGGTCGTGGATCGCGGTGAAATCAACCCATTTGGGAGCGTTGATGTGCTCGTACAATTCGTCCTCTACGAATCTCCATTGAACATTTTTCCAGTCAACTTTTGCTGGTTCCATTATCGTGCTCGAGAAGATGGAGAATGGAGAAGCCGATAAAGAAGAAGAAGATGATGATGACGAAGAAGAAGTGACCGTTGTGTTGGAGAATTCTCTGCGTTTTTTTGTGAACGTTTTTGTGGGCAGCTTGGTTTTGACCGTTGGAGGATTTTTTTTTCTTTTCTTAATATTTTATTGTTTAATTATAAATAAATTTCAGGTTGTTGGGCTTTTTAAATTTGGGCCGGTTGGCTTCGACCCATCAACTCGATTTTTCTTTTTGTTTTTGTCTTTTAACTCATATTGCTTGAATTGCTATATTACATCAAATACCTAACTTTCTAATAATTTTCACAAATGTCTAAATGGGCCAATATATTTTATAAATACAGGGCCCAAATTACTTCTTTACCCATTTTATAATATTGGATTACTTTATTATTTTTTTTTTAAAAAAAAAAGAATGAACGGTGGGTTGTACTGTTTTGGAAAGTATTGGAAAGCTTTAATACTTTCCATATACCAAAAACCGTCCCATGTACTTCATTTTACTCGTCGAAGAGAAAAACGATAGGGAGAGTTCGACAGAAAGTTTGAAGACGAAGAAGACGTTCGACGGCCGACCACTGTGAAGAAATATCGCTTGAAACTTTGAAGCAATTTCGAGGTTAGTTTTGTTAAATAATACATTAGGTATACTGGGTATATTGAAGATATTCAGATTATTAGGCAAAGAAACTGTAATTTAGAATATGGTAGATTACAGGGATTGTTGAGGTTTCGGACGTGAAGAAGATGAAATTCGAGGGCCGTCACATTTTGGGCGTGAAGAAGATTCTAGGGTTTATTTACATTCATTTGGTATATTGGGTATATTGAAGATATTCAATAAATTATTTTTTAATGTTTAAAAGTTTAGAACATAATAAGATAGGTGCAATCTTCTCATATATGAGTATATATATAATAAAATAATATAATTGTCAATAAGATGTAGTATATATATAATAAAACATCATACTGGAAAATTAAACAACGATTATAATAGAAAATTAGGTGTGGTATATATGTAATAAGTGAAATATGTAACCTATTCTGTTTTGCGGGAATATTAAAAACTTAGTATAATTATAAATAATATGTGGTATATATTTAATAAATCATGTCAAAAAAACGATGATACCTTACGGGAATATAGTTAATTAATGTTGTATACAGTATGATAATAAAAATTTATAATAGAGAAGTGACGGAAAACATACTGTAAAATATGTGTATATATGTGTTCTTGAAATATATGGAATGAAGAATAATGAAAATAATTGAAAATTCCTACTAACCGGAAGTCTACTGAGAAGAACTGGAATAAAGAAAAATCCGACCAAATACTAATCGGAAGGAAAGGAAATATACGGAAAATAGTAAGGTTAATGAAAAGGATGTTGAAGGATAAAGAAAAATGCGAAGAAAATTAGATGTTTGTTTATTAAACAAAGGTAAACGTAATGAAGATGAACGGTTGCCGGCGACAAAATAAATGGAGAATTGAAAGGTTGAGGTTATGGAAATAAAAGGTAGACGGCGGCAATTGGAAATTGAATGGAGTTTGGTGATGAAGATAAACAATTCCCATGGTTATGATAAATTAATTCCAATAAATTATCATATTGGATTATATTTTGTATTATATTTCATTACAAAATATAGTCAAATAATTTCCATAATAATAACACACAATAATATAAGGAATTAATTACTATGACAATAAATTGAAAGTATCTTTAATAAGGAAATAATTTAAAATTACTTACGAATATAATATATAATATATGATTATTAAAAGGTTATTATTGTCCAAATTTTATACGAAATCCTATTTTAGAAAATAATTCCAAATTTAGGACATTTGTGAAAAATCTTAGTGAATTTAGGCTTTTTGTCTAAATCTTTCTTTTGTTTTAGGTAATTACACTTTATACAAATAATTTAGTATATAACAATAGGTAAATATAGCAAAATTTATGATTATTAAACTTCTATTAATATATACTTGGATAGATTTTACTATATTTATAATTTTTTATAAATGTTATTATATACATTAATATTTTGAATATAATTATTATATTTGTAACCGTCATTTTTCTTTCTTATGTGATAATGTTTATAATTGAGATAATGCTTAAGGTCCAATTGCAATTTTGGTTCTTATATTTTAAGTTTTGTTTATTTTTAGTCACTATATTCTTAAATGTCGAATTTTGATCATTATACTTTAAAATATTAAAATTAGTTTCCCCTAATGGTTTGTCATTGATTATATATATAATAGCATTTTCACCGTAGATTATTGTAAATGACAAAAACTGTTAAACGTATTTACAAAGTATAACAAAATTTTAGATTCTATCAATAAAATAGAAGAACTTCTATTCATGTTTATAAAATCTAAAGTGCTACGTAAATTTATTGACTCATATTGTTAGATTTGAAAATGGCCTTATTGAAAACATATTCACACACTATAGTTTGTGACATTAAAATCATTATTATTACCATTTCCTAATTCTAAACCTTACAATATTTGGACGAAAATGATATTATAATTTTTTTTACCTTTGGGTTGTAGGTTTGTATCCTCAAATTTCCACTAAAACAACAATACAATACGATGATATAGCTGAATAAATAATAGAAGAAAAATAAGGTTTTCTGAAGTATATAAAATACTATGAAATTTAGCCAACCACAAACAAAATTCAATACAAAAAATAAATTGACAGAAACAAGTGAAAACAGGTAAGTAAAGTCTCGAAAAGTATATCATTCTCACTATTTCTTTTACAAAACTTGAAATAAATGATCAAATGAATTCATGGTCTTTCACTAACAAAAGTCACTTGATTTGAACAAATATGTAACTCGAACAATTGGGTTAGATCCAAAACGTCTATATTAATCTAATCTAACTCACCTCAACTCCAGAACATCCTAATTTGAAGCAGTTCGAGGCGACCCCCAGTCCGTAAAATGACTTCAAAATAATCTAATCTTAATCTAAGAAAATAACTAGACTTCAATCTTAAGGCTAAGCAGTTGAAAAGTAAAGAAGAGGGTTTACATTTTCTTTCTTTCTGTTGATCATAAGGCAAGCGCGGGGAGAGAGAGAGTAAGGATTAGAGTGTACTTAATTCGCTTAGTTAAGTAGAGATTTACAAAATGGGGAGAGAAATGAAAATGAGAAGGCAAAAATGGGAAAAGATGAACAAGAACAAAATGTTAGAGCTTCCAAAATCTACTGTCAGTTATCACTGGCCGATGCATTCGTGCTTCCATCTCCGAACACCTCGATGTTGCAGATCGGACATATCTGATAAAAATGATGGTGAGTGACGAGGTAAAAGATCAAGTTAGAACATAAATGGTGGAAGTATGATATGAGAATGCCAAGAAAATTACTGACTTTGTTGATGGTGAGCCATTTGGTTATGCATTTGTTGTGGTAGAAATGCTTGCAGGGTAATTTTATTTGTTTGTCCCCTCGCTTGTACCTCATTTGGCAAATCACACATCTGCAGTTGAAACAAAACAAGTACAATCAAATATTCCAATAATGAATACTGTATCGAGAAAGTACCAAGATGTAAACATCTTCTTGTGTCTCATATGACTATCTTATTCGTAACATTGGTTAGAGGTTCGAGTTCGACATTGCTACACTAAAAACTAAAGAAACCAAAGCAAATGGATTTGTTAAACTGTATTAACTTGTGTACTATGACAGAAAAATGGATCCAACTTCAGTGTAGACACATTGACACCAAACCGATTACACATCTCAGTTTATAGAAACTGTCGTTTACATTGCAACAAACCGATTATTGACGGATGATTCAGAGTTATTCTGACAGGAGTCTTCTTATATACCCACCAAGTAAAGCAGATTAACAAAGACAGTGCAAGATAACTGAAATGTAACATTTGTCAAAAACTGACCTCTCATCGAGCTTTTTCCTTGAGAAAAAACTCGTTAACTTGCATCGTGCAGTCGGAAGCAAACTTATTTGTTCTTCGGAAAGACCCCGACTTTCAGTTCCAACTGATTCACCCAAGTCCAACAGTTCCTGTAAAACCATATAAGATCGTCTGCACATTCATGGCTAAAGGCAGTCCTTCTGTAGTCTTCTGTTTTACACAATAAACTTCTGTGGATCCCATTTATTTGACAACCAACCATAGTTCATATGGCCATAAGAAACTAGCGGCTAGTTGATAATTGAGCTAAGATCTTTTCTTTAAAGCAAAATAATCATGCGCTCAATAAAACATCGGTTTCAAGTGAAGAACAGCCTCAACTTCTATAGGGCAATCTATTGAAGATCTACAGAACAATTCTTAAAACATGTTCTTAAACAAATCTGGTTTGTAAATGATAGAGTTGAAATCATACCTCATAAGTCATGTGGTCAGGATCAATCTCATCTTGCCATGTAACCTGAAGAGACGAACAAAAGAAGACTGATACAATGAGCCAAAAAGGAACCTATTCCCATAGTTCAAAAGCAATGGAACTTCGTTGGGCACAAAACTCATCAGAAAGAGAAACTTTTTAACATAAACTAAGACTTTAAGAATAATAACATTTGATGAACATTCTACAACCTTTGATGATAATAAGATGAAGCCCTAGTTCATTATTTACTGAATTACGTGAAAGGATCCCAAATAATTTTTTGACTAAGCCACGGTTCGTAAGGAGCATTAAGTAGATCGTGGTCATAACGGAAAAATAAGGCATATTGCGAAATCAAGGAGAAAGCATCATACTTGAGACGTACTTGTCTCCTCCCGATGGCTTAAATCACCTGCAAAACAGGAAACCAGGTAACAACATGCTGATAAGATCCAAACGTACCAACGATTCAACCGAACAATGTGATAGTGACAAACTCATTGTTAGCTTTGAAAAGTATGAAATAAACAAACTCGGTATCAGATTTGTCAACACTTACATTCTTCTGGTATAGAATGAGCATCTACAACATCTTCCTCCACGGATGGCGCATAGGATGGTTCGGGGATTTCGACATTCATCGCTGAAGTAGGATACTCCCATTCCCTTTCACCAACATCCATTGAAGGTGGTAGATGGTGACTTTCCTCCGAATGGCCGTAATACGTATTCCCATGATCAGATACTCCAAATTTGTAACATTGCATATTCATTGACCAGTAAGCATTTCCCTGAGGAACAAATCACCGTGCATTTCCAATATTATTCTCTCAAATGACAAAACACGAGCTCGAGCATTGACAAATAAATTGCATCAGTTTTTCATGACCCGCTCTGTTACCTGATCGAGCAATGGTACAGCATTGCCATAAGCAGGTACTTGATGTTGGTGAAGCCCTTGAAAGAAATCCATGAAGCTCTCTGTATTCGTGTAAGGAAAGCCGGTGTCCATGTAATGCAATTCCATTTGTCTATCCTCATTCATCTTAAGCAACAATCAACAGTAACATTTGCAAAAAAGACCAGAAGGAAAATAACATATCAAACAAAATGAAATATGAAATGAACTTAAAACCTACATTGTCAAAGCTTTAGAATGAACTTATCCACAACAATCTGTTTGGTTGCTAAGAAAACTTAGAGGAAAAGGCGAGAAAGCAAAGGAAATTGAAGATTTGAAATTTTCTATCCAATGAAATAGGAAACAGACCCTAAAAACACTCAAAAAAAACTTTAAAACAAACATGAACATTACACAAAACCAAAAGAAAAACTTACATTTAACTTCTTTTGTCTCCAAAACGAAAAACACAAAGAAAAATTTTATGATTTTTCTTACTTGATAGCCAAACAGAAACTTCCCCAAGAAAATCTTCACACTCTGACAGAGGAAAAATCTGAAGGAATTAGACAAATGTAGACAAATGAGTATAAAAGATGTTAAAGAATCCAAAGAATCAGATAAAAACAGACAAATGAGCAAAAAATAAATAGGTACAGATCCCAGTATTCATTAGAATCTTCATAATATCCACAATAAAAACAGAACAAAAAAAAAAGGCTTCTTCTTCTAAAACTTATCAAACAAACAAACAAACAAACAAAAAATAAAAGCTTGAGAAATGAGGTACAAGAGAAGCTTGAAAAATGGAAGAATGACCTTAAACTCTCTCTCTAAAACTTTTTTTTTTTCTTTTTTTTCTGTTTCTCTCTCTCCAAAACTCTTGATTTCTGGCAGAGTCTTAGCAGAGTGAGATGAAAATGAAAGGAAATGGGGTTATATGGTTTTGTGTACCCTTCCTTTCCTTCTTTGTTCGTCAATTTGTTTTCTGGCTATAATCCATTTTCTTCCAACTCTTTGCAAAATGAAGGTTTTTAAGCTGCTTGGAATGGGCTTTGAAATCTTCTTCAAATGGCAAATGGGTATTTTTCAAGTTTCTCTTATTATTATTTTTTTTTTTTACTTGTATTTATTTCGATAAACTAAAGAGAAAGAAGAAAAAGATTGTATTTTTCTCGAAAAAATAAATAAATAAAAGGGTGGTCCACTCTATGTTCATGGCCTCATTTTATCTTATTTTATTTTTCTTGCTGGCCAAACATGTTTTTATGTCAGAAACAGTATTCAAGAAAAATAAAATAAAATTCAGAAAAGAAAAACAAAGATAAAGATATATATATACACACATTGACGTGAATTATACTGTAGAATTTAGTATATAAATTCAATGAAAGTATACTCATATTCAAATATAAAAAAGAACAGAAAAAATAATGAATGTTTTTTCATTAAAATGAAATTTTTACCATTTTTGAGAAGTATACACATTTTCCATAGAAGCAGAGAAGCTATTCTAGTTGGCAGAGAGCATGTTACAGAGATTAGGAATATCCCAAGGAACCATAAAGGGAAAATTATTATTTTTCTAAGAAATGGCATTTAAAAGGAAAAATACTTGAGAATAATAAACAGATAAAGGAAAGGAAAGGAAGAGTAAAGGCAATTAAACTCAGTTGAGGTGAGACTGAGAGACAGGACATGAAGCATCAGGAGAACAAAATATAGAATAAAGCTTTTGTTTCTAAACTTAAGTCTTTATTTAATCCCTTACATGTTCTTACAACTTTAGGGTATGTCAATATATTGCTAACATGAGCACAGTTTTTTTCTTAGTCTCGAGACTTTTGACTATATTGATAAATCTCATCATAATTAAATATAAACTTTTATTACCCGACTCTAGATATTGATGGGTGGAAAAGATTAATAAAACTCTAAGAAGTATAATACAAGTTTAGTTAGAAATATGTTCATTTCGATGTGGTTTTCATAGTTCGCAAACATTTGCTTTCTTGACCAACATATCATGAATAAAAAGTTTCATTTTAATAATATTTCAAACAATATGAATTCCTATAGAACTAAAATGTTATAAATTTGAAAACTAAGAAAAACTATATTGTTAGTATTATAAAATCAATAAATAAAGAACATACAACATAAAATAGTCGAAAATAACAATGCGTTGGTTATTTCCACTAGAAAAAATTGAGAACAATTTTATAAGCATAAAATTTATAGGATAACTCAACCCGTACTTAGTCATTGGAAGCATCGTTTAACAGAGATAGAGAGCAATTAAGAATTAAATATGGAAGGTAATATATCATAAGTTAATAAACTAACTTGTAGTAAACAAAATAGAAAGAAAGAGAAATAATGCATTGGTACAACTTAGACCGTACAAAATAAAATGATGTGTTAGAAACAAAAGAAACAGAAGTGCTTTTGAATTTTTAGTTATTACCAAAACAAAGTTTCCAAAGTCTCTGATTCTTCTGATTCTGAATCTTATCCTTCTTCTCATCTCTTCTTTCTTTCTCTCTCTCTGTCTCGTTTTTTTTTTTTTTTTTTTATAAATCACTTCTCTCTCTGTTTTTTGGCCTATCAAATTCAAAAATCACATTAAAGAATTGATATTATTTTACCGAAGTAAATTTTCATATATGTATGTATTTATTTTGTACACAACATGGGTAAATATAATTAACAAAGAATGCATCTTTAGAAGTGCAAAAACATGTTTAGTAACGATTTAAAAACTAAACTTAATTAGTTACCCAACGCTTTCATATTTACTCATCTAAACCAAAATAAGAAAAATGAATGTGGGTTATCAAATGAAATTAAATTTAAAATTGTAAAATGATAGTATAGAAACTAAAATTGAAGAAAATTGAATAGTATTGGAATGTATAAAGGTGAAAAGGAAAAAAGAGGATAAGATTTTAGGAATAGTTTAATGAAAAATGTGTTTGTGTGTTTGAAATTTGGTGATGTAAAAGTCCAAGTAGTTGACAGTACCCAAAAAACAACTGCTTTGTCTTCTTGTATCTTAGCCTTTGCCTTTGCCTTTGCATTGTTTTGTTTATGTCTTCTCCCAATAACCCCTATCTCCTTCCTTTCCCTATTTCTTTACCATTTCATTCTTTTGGGGGGAATGTTTTTAGCTGAGTTTCCTTTCGTTTCTCTTCTTTACTTTTATTTTCACATACTCTCAAATTTACTGTTATTTACCAACTCTCTATTCTTCATTCCTATCTTTTCATGCGATGGGTTCGCAACACCCTCTACTAATCTCACACAAGATCACGAGTTGAGAGGCACATTGGGTTCTAGTAGGTGATTATGATGAATTGAACTCTCATTCACTCTAAACAACAAGACATTAGACGTAATTAACTTTGAGGATGTTTTAATGGCTTTATTGAGTAAGATTTTTTCTCGTTGAGGTTGTGTTGTATGTTGAAAACTTAGTTAATACCTATGTTTCTTGTCACGTATCGAGAGAGGAGAATAAATTATGACTTTCTTTCCTGATTTTTTTTATCTAGGAAGATGGTTTTCTAGATAGCATTCTCCCCATAGTCCACACCGAGTTGGTTAGGGATTGGAGTAATTAGTTTGTGTTACTATTATTATTTGTTGACTAAAAAAGCAAGACATTTATTGTACACCCATGCATGACGTTTGTTTGACTGCTAGGCCAACAACCCTAATTTCGTACTCCCTCTATGTATTATAATAAGTCATATGAACATACTTTTAAATGTAATTTGGATCTACTAACGTTAATGACACATTTATAGTGTGAACAAATAAAATATGATACTACTTACTTAAATACTTTAAATATTCTTCCTACAGTGTTTTGTGCTTGTTGTTTTGTCGTGAGTTAAGTGTTTTTCTTTTAAGAATTATAAGACAGGAGACGTGTTAGAACTTTCTAGACAAAAAGTAGAAAAGTTAATGTCTTATTAATCACTACCTAAGTTATTTTTTCTTATAACTATGTTTGATATTCTTTTGAATGTTTAATATTAAAATTTGCTCACATAGCTAAGCATGAGAACAAAAGGTATTTTGAATAATAGATATTTGGTAAGTAAAATGATGAGATATTGGCTCTCAACATCATCATTATCTCCTACCTCCACACCTTCTAAGCTAAGTGTTAACCAAAACCCAATAGCTTAAAATAAAAACCTACTCCCTAATTTCCCTTTATCCTAATCTATATAAACACAATATATTTATTATATACACCGACTATTACACTTAAAAAAATTTACTTAACTAATTATTAAAACATATATAAAAATATCACCACTACAATATACACAGTCGTTTAAGATATATACACCTAACTATCCACCGAACATACCATATATTAAATTGTTTCCAAATCATTACATTCAACACATTCATTTCTCTCTCTCTTCGTAGGTTACCAAACAATCAAACAAATCACCGATGGTCTCCACATCACTAACGCGAGCTCAATTCAATTTGGAATTTAAATAATATTTAAAAGAAAATGAAAAACAAATATGGGATTTGTGAAAAAGGGTCAGAGTCATAATCATATTTCCATGTGAAAGAAAGAAAGAAAAAAAGAGTAAAAATTGTTAGGCAAAAAGGACCACTACAAAACCTTGCTCCCAAGCAACGAATTAATTCTTTTGCCCTTTTTTATAAAATATATTTATTGTTTTTATCTTTCTAATTATTGTATTAAACCCCAATTAATTTATTATTTGTTCATTCGAGAAATTGGGAGAAAAAATTTAAAAAGTTGGTCAACAATTTTACAAAAATAAAATTGGAAAGAAGAAAAAGGGGAATTGTTCCAAAGATAGATTCTATTTAATTTGATTGAGTCAACCCCGCTGATGTTGGGGATTAGTTTCTCATAATTATGTTATTACTTCTAAGTTTGTTAATTAACTGCTTCTCATTGTACTTATTGATTGATTAAAGTATTTCAAAGTACACTTACTTCATTTACTTTTTAATTAAAATATCTACTGTGTAATCCATGGTAAATTATATAATATTATCAAATAATAATTATCCAATTTTATTTTTAACATAAAAGCATGTTCATGATTAATTAATTAATAACGTTATATACTTAATATTTGGTGGGTAGCTAAAAGCAGTTTTGAAATTTTTGTTTTTTCTTTTAATTCGGCTAAAATTTAACTTTTTCTTTGCTAAAGAAAAATAATTTGTTTCAATTATTTTCAAACAAGGATTTTTTCTTCTTCTAAAAAATATTCAATTTTTGGAGATAATAATACTATATACACAAAGATATAATTAAAATATCAAATTTCCATGATTTTTAAAAGTTAAAGTTTTGAATATTAAAACATTCAAATCTAAGAATAAAAAAGTTATAGACTTAACCTAACTCCAGAGACTTTAAATAATAAAAAAGAAGACTATATAAAAAAAGAACTTAGCCTAAGTCGAGAGAGGATTGTACAATAAATTTACCGCTAGAACAACTAACAATTTTGATAATATGTCGATTTGTAATATATATATAAAGCATAAAGTTGGGAGAAGCAAAGTCCACTGGACCTTAAGGAAATGGTTTAACCAATAATAGAGAGAAAATATTTTTGTAATGTAAAAATCGGAAAATCTGCCCATTTATTTATTTTTATTAATAATATTTAGAGAGATATTTAAGCCGTAAGTTAGAAAAACATGAAGAGATGATTTGAAGGGTTGGGATAATGAATGAAAAGAAAAGAAAGAAAGAAAAGGAAAAGAAGGGGGAAATGGGATTCCCTATGAAATCTTTATAGAGACGTAAAATCAAACAAACGAAACTGTCCAACTTGTTAGAGGACAACACCAAAGCAAAAGGATGAGAATTGAGCATTGAGAAGAAGCTTTTTTATTACCAAACCATATTATTGTTGCTTCTCCCCCTTGGACCCACTCTCTTACCTCTTTCTTTTTTAAAACACATTTCTCTTTCTTTCTTTTTACCCAACCAAGCCACACAAAAAAAAATAATAATAATACTTGTATAATCATATACATAATAATCAAACCTCTCAATTGTTAGTACAAACACAGTATCAATTCATTATATTTATTTTCAAGCTTTCGTATTAGTAATTAAAGTATTTATTGATTGAGTTATACCCAATTAACTTAAATGTCACCTTAAACTTCAATACTAATTTATAAAAAGATACAACAATGATCGAATTTTATTCATAAAAATATTATTCTAAAGCGTAATGATTTATTAGACTTGGGGTTTATAAATTGAATTATTAGACTTAGGAGTTTATATAAGTATTCGAGTTAGCAAAAAAAAATCTTGTTGGACCAAATTGGGTTGGCAAGTTTATACACATAATTAGATTGGGGTAATGTGGATTGATCTAGTTACCGATTTTTTTTCAACACCCCTAATTAGACTTTTTTTTTAATAAGAATTATAGAGTTATTTAATGGTCCCTATTGTGCATTAAGTTTAGGTGGGCTTCCAAATTTTGAATAGAATACAAAAATGACTACATTTATCTTTCCAAATTATGTTTGAAGATACTAATAGATTTGTTTTTCCCCTTTCTTGGAAAGGACATTTTCTTCATCTTTTAGGAGCGTTTTTGTAACTACAATTTTAACTGGTAGTCAATCAGTTAGAAATCAAAGGCAAAACTATATAATTCAACTTGATGAACATAAACATAATGTATATTACATGAGTGGGTAAATCAATCATTTGTGATTCTACGATATATAGATTCATTTCCTAACGATTCTTTAATTAAAATGCTAATTCTCCATCGCCCATATGAACTGAATGAAGAAACTTTATTGACTATAAAGCAGAGGACACTTTTTCTAGGTACCGATAATCTCATCTCAAAAAACACAAAACCCCTTTTGACCCTCTTGCTAGGGAACGATTACAAAATACATAACAAGAAAGTCAAATGGGTTTCCTGTGCATATTATATACCCAAACAGGAAACCCACAAGAGTCGTAAAAAATTAACCCAAGGCCTTCTCTTCGACTCGCTCTATTATTTTTAAGCTTTCAACAGCTAACCAGAGTTCCATTTTCCCGACTCTCGCAAGTCTCAAGCCCATTAACAACCAAGGGGGGCCTAAACACACCAAGTGCTCTATATACTCTTTCTCCACTATGAAAATGAAAGCCTACAAATTTGCTTCTTGCGATAAGACCAAAGTTGCCACATGACAACAACTCCCCTGTCTATCTATCTTACCCAATCATAAAAGCAAAAATCCTTCATATCAATCACAAATCCATCTATACTCGAAAGTGCCAATAAAACAAGAAGAATTTCCAATGACATGACTAGAAGTTTTTTTTGTCTATGTTTTCCTTGATGGAATCTTATGTGTCCATGAATATCGTCCAAGCACAAGTCTTTGCTCTAGGGGCAACCTTGTTGACCCCCAAATGGCCTCCACATGGAAACATCGTAATCATGGCTAGAAAAGGAGACCAGCCCTTGAGGAGGCTATATTCATTGAGAGGTGATAAGGCTTTTCACGAAGAAGGCACCTTTACAGTCCAAGCTCCAAATAATCTCGTCTTTAGCCTGACTATTCCCCAACGGTGAATTAAGGATGTCGTCCACATCAACGGGGAAACACATCTCCAACAATATCTTCTATCCAAACTCGGCTGGCAACAATAAAATTTGCCACCCACCTGTCTTTCCAGTCTGCTCTAAGGAGTAACATTGGACCCATCCCTCATTATCCAAGGAGCTTGGTCAATAAAAATTCCCCAATAATTACCAACTTTACACCTAAAACCTCTGACAAAGAGATCTCTACCCCACAAAATGCTCCTCTAGATGAAAAGGGTGCTCGCCTAAGGGGCCATAAGGAAGCCCCATCCACGAAATACTTATCCATCAAGATTTTAGTCACAAGGCCATTAGGCTCTCAAAAAATATTCAAGCTGTAATTAGCTCAAAAAGGGGTTGGTTGAAAAAAAAACTTCATTCTATATTAGTCAGTTTATTGTGAAGTGCCCATATCTAATCTATATACTTTCAACAAATTTAAAAAGAAATATACGTTGTTAGAAGGCTAAAAGAACTTCATACTATTGATTTGTTTACAACTTAGTCTCTTTTAGCATCTACTAGTAGAAGGCTAAAAATTGTACTCCAATACTTTCCATGTAATTCCATGCAAACTTACAAACTAAGTGACATTAGCCACCTCGAGCCTCGCGTCTGGTGGCATCATGCAACAACTCGACATCAACACCATCTGGTGGAAGTTGAACATATCTCACCACTGATCCCCTGATGAAACAGTTTCTCACAGAGAGCTGAAGACAGAATTTGAACCCCATAAGTTTAATGACCACCAACAAAAAATTACATGTTCAGCTGACAAAATGTGAAATAATTGACTTAACATCATGGAAAAACAAGAATCTATACCATTCCTAAAATAATCAGCAACCAACATCTGTCTTTCTACTACCATCTTCATAAAGTAGTTCGCAAAAAAATTGTTTCTCTTCTCAGAATTTAACTAAGAATTGAGGTGCTTCTTTACAATATGGGAAATCTATAGCAAGGACATGGAAAGAGAACAAGAGAAAACACGAGGATAACTCAAATAGAAAACCCTGTTACCCTCCCCTTCAAATCATCAAATAAAAACAACAACAACAATGTCAATGACTCAATGGTTAAGGCATCTTTATTTCTCTAGAGAGAATCTTCTAATTAAAGGAATCAAAGTAACCTTAATACAAAAGAAGCAGAAATGAAAAGGGGTGCCTATGAGAAATGGTAAACAAAGAAAAACAAAATCAAAGTTAGCCTTGCATCAAGTGTAGAAAATCAAAATAATTGATCAAATATATTGCATAAATATAAACACGTCAAAGAATATTGGATACCATGTGAGGGTATTTTTCTTGATCAACAACCCTGGTGTTTTCCAGTTTGATGTTGAGATACTGATCTACAGAATGCAGAGTTCCTCTAATTGCTAGGTCGTTCTTCAACTCAACTGTCACCTCTCTGCCCACCAAATCCTTGAAGTACGAGAAAAACAACTGACAAACAAAACCCAAATCAAATCAAAGCCCACATACATAAACCAAATATTGAAAAAACCGTGAAGGCCAGGTTAAAGATACGAGAAGAAAAAACAAAAAAGAAGCAACAAGCAACAACTTGAGCACCTAAAGAAAGATAAACAGTAACGAAAACTTAAAAGACAGAAACCAGTATTTAAATGGAGTTACCATTTTCACTAGAGGTTTGAGGTGATAGCCTTCAGTCTATTTACAGAAAAGATCAACGACTGTTAAAGTTGAAATGTCGTCCGACCTATCAATTGAGAAAACACGCCTTTTTGGATTTAGAGAATAAAAGATAATCTATATCCATACAATAGATGATCTTAAAAAAACACTTTCAGTTTTAATGAATTATTATAGCGTTAAAATAAATTGTTTGTAAACGATACATATTATGGCAAACTATCATTGTGTTAAATGCATAAATTTATTAATGATTATTTACTCCATCGAAGCATGCCACCAGTTAAAGTCCGACGTCTATATATAAATCTAATACATTAGAATCAAAACCTGCTAAATTATCCAAAAAAAAAAAAACACTGAATTCATCTGTGAGTGGTTTCGAACGGACAAATGCAAGACAATGAAGATGGGAAATGCAGTCAAGGTTAGAAAATGAATGAAAGAAAGTGCAAGAACAACAAGAAAGACGAGGTAATCAAACACCAGGCAAGAGTTTAGAGATCATAACTAAAACATCTGATCTTCACAGTATTATGAAATATCAAAATGCCATAACAAATAAGGAATGGGTTTTACAAAAGATGAACCGTTAAGAAAGTGAATATATCAAGAACTAACGGATCTGAGTGTGAAATTGAAAGAGAGATAAAGGAGTGTACCTTGAGTGAAAACCGATGGCTACGGTGGCGCGTTGGAAGAAATGAAATCTTTCAGGCGGAAAAAAGGTTTTGTCTTACGAACAGTTTTAGGGTTCTATAGACACGCCAACGATGAGTCGCAATTCTCGGGTAATAGAATGGGCCGATATTGGGCCGGTTGGGCCTATATTAAATACAATGTGATCTTAAATACTCATCTTTTGTCCTTAGTGGTAATATCTATTGATTCATTCAACACAACTACAATGGACCATGTCACAATTTTTTTTATTGCATTTAGAAAAATTTTAAATTTTACTTTGTAATTATTTTAACTAATTAACAAACATTAACGTGAGTATTAAGTAAAGAATCGAAATTTGAAGTGTAGATTAGGAATCAAAGTGATAAAAAACTTTGACATCGAGTAAAATTGTATCGTTTTAAAACTTATAGACTAAATTGAAATCAAACTCAAAACTTGTGAACCTCAAAGATACTATTAGAGATTGAAACTTCAAACATGAAACGAACTGTAATTACACATAATTAAAGACCGAAACACCAATAAATTCATAAATACATACATATATATTTTTATTAATTAGTGAAAGAAATACAAAATGTTTTGGATTATAATTGGTGTGGAAAGAAATAGAAATGAAGTTTGTAAACAGGTGAAGTAGGTATTGGGTAACTATACAATTTCAATGCTCTGTTTTGTACATTGGAAAAATGTATGGCCCATGGACCATCGCCACCATCCCCTATCCTTCTATTCGCCTTTTTTCATGTCACTTTCTTCTCTATTTTACACATTCTTTTTAGTTTTTTGAACTAAAAAACTTTGAAATTAAAGTATTCAACATAAGAGATACATTGTGAATTAAAGAAAAATTTATGTGCTTATTGGATTCAAGTCAATATTCAACCTTTGATAGTCCCAATGATCTCAATGCATTTCCTTTTTTATCTGACTACATCATTCTTACTTGTCTTAAACTGCTTTCAATACTGGAAATTATCTCCACAAATCATCGCAAAATCTTTTAATATGCTTTCTCTTCATTCAAATGTTTCATGTAAAATTTTTGAAGGGACCACCCAACAAAAAACTACTCTAGGTTAAGTATACTTAAATTTGAAGTTTCTATGATTGAGCTACAAAAAAACAAAAAAAATACCAACTTATTATTATGGATGGTAAATCTTTCTAACTATGTTTTCGTATCCCCATGATCCTTTTTTTTTAGATGTGATCTCGATTCATTCATGTATTTTTTTAAAACTCATATGTTACAACCAAGTTTCTTATTTTGTTTAGATAACATTGTTCAATTTGATGTTAGGTTTATATTTAGTCCTAAACTTTTATTCAAATTGTTTTTTTTACAATTTTTTTTAATGTCGTTTAGTATTATGTGTGAGGTAGCTACCATAGTGAGGTTATTAAAGAACATGGTTTTTCTCTCTAAAGATTATTGTGGGTTCAATATATCATTCATGTAATTGTTGTACTAAAAAACAATATATATACTAAATATTTTCAAAATTTTAATTTCTTCAGTTAAAATCTGAAGTTGAAAGTTCAAACTTCCACTTAATTATAACTTAAATGATTAAAATATACTATCATAATACATCAAGAAGTTAAATGATGAAATTTATGTACCAAAAATAATACTATTGTATTTGAAGAAAGAAAACAAAAGTAAATTTTAGGGATGCAATTTTATGATAAGAAGAATATTAATGTAGACATAAGTAATTTGGAGCATCTATTATATGATATTGTTTAACTTTTTGCAACTATTATTTTGAGAATAATCCTCATGAATTAAACTTTATAGGCATTGGTAGAAGTGACAAATTGAATTATTTTATTTTAATTTAGAAACTTTCTAATTTCAATGATTAGCTTTAATCAATCTCTTCTTCAATATCATTTTCTTGTTTCCCCCAATCATATCATTTCCAAATCATTTCACCTACTAAACTCAATCATCATTCTACCCTCCATCTTTTCTTTTTGACCCATTTTCAATTTCCATCCTTGTGTTTTTATATCATATTCATCTTTATATTTTCAAATGTTAAATGCTTCAACTGTGTTTGGGACGAAATTTAATTAACTACATAATTTGATCACATCTACCAAACCATAACAAAAGCTAATGTAATCGTAATCAGATTTCTTTGACAAATCAATGATAATGACTTGAATCGTAATAGTAATTTGTTTGTTTTTTTTATCGATCACGTATACTTAAAGTTATGAATTTTGTAAAATTTATTGTTATTATTACCGTTATCTCTATCTTTTAGGGTCAAGCAATATTGATACCGATAACTATAATGATTGTTGTAATGGTAACTATATTAGTAACTGTAACGATAGAATGCAATTCTAATTTAGGGAGTAATCAAATTAATTAAGCACCACTCTTAACTCATCACTTCGGACTGGGCTATTTTTCATTACATATTTGGATGTGGAACTCAATGTGTCATTGCACAATACAAATAAACAAACTCTAAAAGTAATCAAACGAGACTCAATAATTTTGTATTCTCTTGTTCATCTATTATGTTTCCACCGTAATATAAACGTGACCTAGGTTTTAAGAAATAATTGTTGTATAAGAACATATATTATAAAAACAAAATCTTTTATACTAATAGCTAATACATCATATTGACAAAGTACATTAAACTAGTTTTGTAATTTCATTATAAAATATCAGTCTATAGACTTTTTGGTAGCGAATTACAATCTTCCTTAAAATTGAATCTTTTTACATTCTAATGATAGTGGGTCTAAATTTGCATAGATTTTGTTTTTGATTTTATCAAAAAAAGAGGACTACATATAAGTGAATATCTAATTCTTACATACTATATTTGAATTCCAAACAAAAGAAAAATATGTGTGTGTAAGTTAATTAGAAAAGAATGTTATGGAAGGTTTGTGGGACTGTTGGTATAGATTTTAGATCCATTTTGTGCCACAAATTAACTATAGGGTACATCCTATATGATTTGTGTATATATATATATGTGAAAATGAAACTGTGTATGAAGTGGGAGATAAGAAGTCGCTGTCCTAAAAAATTATGTTCGATTTGGAGTTATCTTTTCTTTTATCCAACCCAATTTTATTCCAGAAAAAAATTATTTATTTTTCTAAAACAAATTTACTTGAAGTTCTTGTAAAATTTTAGTTTTTTTTTTTTTTTTGTGTTATCATGGGTAGAATAATATCGGAAAAATGATATTTATAAATGGAAATTTGTCAAAAATGACAAATTTGATAAAATATTGTAAAATTTTAGATTTTATCAATGATAAATACTGATATATTTCTATCGGTCATATTAATATAGACAATTATAGAAGTCTATCGATGTCTATAATTAATAGAATATAAAATTTGTTATATATGGTAAATATTTTAGTTTATTTTAAAATGCTTCTTTATAAATTTAATTTACAAAATTTGAATGGTTATCAAACAACCTTTAACAATTTCTCTAATTCTGTTTTTAATCTTATTTTTAAATATTTCATTTTAGTCTATTTGGTAATAAAACTTAATTTAAAGTGTTTGTTGTATAATTTCTCGTAGCATTTCTTTTATAATCTTTGAAAATTATATTGAACTATATATATAATCATTTTCAATAGAAATTAATGTCAATTGACTAAATTTAATATTTTATTTTAAATATAATGGTTAAAGTTGGACCATTAGAAATAAATAAATCACTATAGTGACGTAGTATGACTAGAGTGAATTAAAATACGTGGGTCAAATCTTAAATTTGTGTACCTATGACAACTTATATTTTATAATGCGTTCGAGTACGTATTTAAAGCACTAAATTGGTTATTATAATCTATGTTTGTGATGACTTTAGTTTAGTTATAGCAAACAATATAACAAACATAGAAAGAGAAAGAAAATGAGTAGACGACAAATGTGATTTCAAATAGTATTTTAAAATTTTACGTTGATGTTTAAATTGTGGTAAAAAGTTGAAGTGGATTAGAAGCAATATATGGGAGAGAAAAGTAGTTTTATAGTGGAAGTGCTTTGGAGACATACTACCATGACGGTTGATTATTTGAAATTGTTTGATATTTACCTTTTGTGTTTCTATTATTGGGAATTATATATTCTATCTTAATTCCACACCATTCAATAATTTCCTCTAGATATTTTTATTCTCCACCACTGCATATAACCTCTAAAAATTCCCTTCAACCAAAAACAAAAACTATTGTAAATGCTTTATTTAGTCTAGAAACGAAGTATCGAATAAACCGATTATTGTGTTTGAAAATGACAAATCCATAACTTGTGTCATAATCTCGGTACTAAATTGTTTTCAATCCTTCACCACATATGCGGACTAGTGTTTTAAGAATGATTTAAATTGATGGAAAACTTTGCTCGGACTACAAGAATGAAATTAAAAAGAGACATTACTGAAAACTTGAAGTATTCTTCAAGAACTCAAATCAAGCGATCATTTATAAGAACAAACCTTTTGTATCTGAATTAAATACATAAAATGACTTCAAATTTCTAGGGATTAAACGTGTACATCTTTTAATGTATGACAAAAGGGAAAGGCTAGTTTTATGACAAGTCATTATTATATTCAAGTGATTGACGTTCAAACAAAAGTCTCTAAAAGTAATTTTTTATATACGTAAAAATTAATATAATGCAATTGACATAAAATGTGTTTCATTATTGACTTTGAAATCATATATTCAATTCTACTCACACCTCCTATCCTACGCGCAATTTTAAAAAATAAATAAAAGTTGTTCTCAAGATTACAAATTTGATCATCCAATTTTTATAGTAAAACAATCCTTTTTCATTATTTTTGGAATTTGACTTTAAATACAAAATATAACTACAAAATATACACATGAAAGATAGAAAACCAAAGTAATAAGAGTTGTGTGAAAACAAAAATCAAATAGCTTCAAGAATCTATAAGTAATATAGTATACGAGACTAATTAAAAATACGTGTAGATTACAAAATTACTCATATTTGTAAATACTATACTCTCAAATTTATGCTCTTTTTGTCAAAGTGAGTTTAACTTAACAGTAATTGACACGATCTTCCATCTTATAAAGGTTTGATTCTCCATCCTTAATTATTGTACTAAAAAAACTTATACACAACTTTTAAACTTTGATTCTCAAACATACAAAATTGTAACAATTGGATACATTAAAAAACTCAATAATTTTTATCATTTAGAGATCCAATTGATACAACCATTATAAAACGAAGAGTTAAATTCTAATAGTTTGTATAAGTAATGATGGTGTAATTACAACAACCCACATTTGATATGGGCAATTCTTGTCAATTCTTGCCATTTGCTCCAATAATAATAAGAAGAATAACAATAATAACAACATATGCAACCAATTGGATATCAAGCTTGAAAGGTACAAAATGGAAGGAGGCAAAGGCATTGATTGGCAGGCAAAGCAAACACACACATGAACACAAAACACAAGTCTTTTTTTTTTCTTTCTTTTTTTTCAATAAATAATTATAAAAAGAAAAACCCTATTGAAAGATAAGGCCATCATCACCCTTTCTTTCTCAAAAATTTATTAATGATGAAAAATAAATACAAGTGCTTTTTTGGGGGGGCAGAAATGTGACATCATAAATGTGAATGAACAGTGAGTTCCAATGATATGAAAAAGAAAAAGAAAGTAAGTGTGTACTGTTTAGCCATCCCCATGCAATTGCTTTCATCTCATCTGCTCATCCCAAAAACTCACTGTTCATTCAACTCTCTCTCTTTTTAACTTATTTTAATTACAAACACATAAATATATAAGCAAATATATTAATACCTTTCCCCCTATATTGTCCCTAAACTAGTCCCCTGCCCCTATCATTTTGGCTTACCCCACTTCTTCTCCCCATCACTTTCACTTCCCTATTTGCTTCCATAACTACTGCCTAGGGTTTAACTTTGTATATATATACATATGCTTTTCTTATACTATATGATAATTTATATGAACGGTGAATTTTTACACCATGTGTTTACTGCATAATGGATGTTAATTAAAACTTTTGTGGTTGTATTGATAATTTGGGTCAGTGTAGCTTTAAAATGTATATATTATGACCTCTTTGCAATTATAGTTTTTGTTATTAACTTCATCCATTATTTTAACATGACATGATTACTTAGTTATTTAAGGAAAACATGACAAGTTGATTTCAACTTATTTAAGCACTTGATACTGAAAATTCAAATGGTAGGGACAACGAAAAACGGAAAAAAAATCACAAAAGTTTAAAGAAGTAGACGATATAACTCATCGACGAATTTAATATAGATCCAAGGGAGCCTCGAGCCTTTCTTAAACATTATGCTCTTTATATATACAAAACAGAACAATATTGATATCAATAGCTAGCTCAATAATAAAATTGTCTTATAGTCATCTCTAAACTCAGGTTCAAGCCTCACTCCTTACTTATTATTTCGTATTATTTTTAACAAATTTTTGGATCCACCATTAACAATAAAATAAAATTGTAAAAAATAACTTATTGACAATTTCTTTTGACAATAGGGTATGTCGAGTGACGAATCGAATCTCAAACCTCAAATTTTATCGCACAAATTTATGTAGATTAAGTCATTGTTTAGCACAAACCCTAAGTTTAGGGGGGAGGAATCGAAGTTTGTCACATAAATGATTGGGGGGTATACATATATATGTGGTGTGGGGTATGTGTGAGAGGGGGTGAATAATGTGAATATATATATGTGCCTATATTAATGAAGAGAGGAGTTAAGGGCAG
Source organism: Cucumis hystrix (assembly GCA_025688845.1). Lineage (NCBI taxonomy): Eukaryota > Viridiplantae > Streptophyta > Magnoliopsida > Cucurbitales > Cucurbitaceae > Cucumis > Cucumis hystrix. The sequence continues at coordinate 24,115,933 of CM046883.1, forward strand.
GGTGTCCTAAAATGAGAAGAGGAAGGGGCACATAATGATGGCATTTGAAGTCAGAAGTCAGGGTCAGGGGAGAAGGCATGGAGAAGAGGACCCTTGGGATAAAAAGAAAAGAAAAAGGTTATTCTATATACACACATATATATAATGTTGTGTGTCAATAATAATGATAATAATGTAAATTACTGTATGGTATTGTGGCAGGGGGAAGAAGGGGGTATTTTGTTGTTATTTCAAAGAGAGGTTATGTATAATAAAACCAAAAGTAAAATTGGAAAAAAACAATCACTAATTCCATTTTGTTGTGGGTTCCAAGATTGGGAGACAAAACTCTTTTTTGTGTTCAACCCCTAATTTATTTATAAAAAAGAAATGTTTCTGTAGAAATTCTGAAAAGGCTTTGGAAGAGATGAGATGTGAAAAATAATATATATTACATATAGTTTATATATATTAGAATTCAGAGGGAGGAGAAAAGAGAGAGAGAGAGAGAGACTCATTTCCCAATTACCATGCACACTCGTGTTGTCTTGAATGCATTAAATTATTGCCCTTTCTATTTAATTCTTACCCACATTCATTTCTTTCTCTCGAAAATTCTAAAAAAATATTAGGTTAAAGTACAAGTTTAGTTTTGGTTTGATAATATTTCGTTGAAGTTTTAATTTTATGTTTCATATTCTTTTATAGTTCAAATATTATAAGATAAATCTTGAGATTATTAAACCTATTTTAGTAATTTAATCAAAACCTAATCTTACCTAATTCTCTTATTTTATATACCACCAATAATCATGAGTTCATAACCTTTTAAAGCTCTTAACCTACGCTAGCTAAGATAATACTAATTACGTTGGTTAATTAATTAATTGTGTACTTACTTTAATAGGATAGTACACTCGTAGGGAAAAGAAAAACATGTTAACAATTTTAATTCCTTCACTGTAACAACAATCACATTTTTAAATACATTTTTATATTTGTTAAAGAAATTGAGTGTCGTTTTCTTAATTCACCGATTTACTTAAAAACTCAAAATATATTAATTAAGATAAATTTAATTCTATATATCATGACAATTTTTACACATAATTTTAACCTTGAGTGCGATATATGAGTGTGCTAAAGAGGCCACGACAACCTAGTTGGAATATTTTAGTATATCTTTTCCTAATTTCTCTTGTCTTGTGATTATTGTTTAAATTTTTTTAGTCAAAATGAAAGACCAAACTAGATAGTAAATGATATCTATACCAATTAGGCTATGTTGCGATTTTAAAGTTAAATATTAAATATAACACCAACCCACTTGGCTATACATATATATGAACACATTGAACTTTCTATTATTATTTTAACTTTTTTTGTTTTGATGAGTTGGGTTTAGGTTGGTTTAATATAAACTATCTGATTGGATTTGGTTTGCCTTTATACAACCAGAACATTATTAATGGGATTTGGGAAAGACATTAATTAATGGTAGAAGAAGCTCTAGATTTTATTATATATATATATTCAAATTTTATTTTTGTCGTTTATCAATTAAATTAGGAAGTAAATTATATGTTAATAATTATAGAGTAATTAATTAGTATCTATCACTCACTCTCAGAAAATAGCTGTCACATATATATATGTGTGTGTGTGTGTATATTTATTTTTGGAGAAATTCATTTTAGCATTGCTGCAAGCAAAAGGTACCCTTGTTCTACGCTTCTGCCACACCCCAACTTTTTCAAACCCTTTTTCTTCACTTCCCTTTACTTTAGCCGACATCTTATTTTACTCCCAAAATTACCCTCTACTCTCGACTCGAACAACTCGAACATAGTTCAATCGATTCAAAACACGACAATAAATTTGTTTTTATATAAATAGTCATTGTTTCTTATGTGTCATTTTAATTGCCGTTGATCATGAATTGTAACTTTCTAAAAAGTTGAACGTTTAAAATCTTTCAACTACTTCTAGGTTTATTTCACGGACGTTTAGGTTTCATCAAGTGGATTGTCGTAGAGAGTTTTGGATGTCATTCTAAAACATGGATTTTTATATTTTCAAAAATTTCATTTTGTAATTTTGTCGTTTATATGTATATATTAAACTTTATTTGCTTTATATAATTAAAGTAAATAGTCAACCCATATATATATCATTTTTTTTTGTTCACGTCGTACAATTCTTAACGTTTTTAATAAGATGTTCAAATTTAAATTGATATTTATTTTATAAAAGAATCTCATCATTTTGTCGGAAAATATAATGTAGAAAAATAATATAAATTGTTCTATAACTAAACTGTATGCTTTAAACAAAAGTGTAAATAATTTAGCATCATAAATTTAATACTTTTAAGATTTTTTTGATGTCTCTACTTATATCTTTGTTGTCACACCTCATCCGAAGCCCCTTCTCTAACCCCTAACCTAACCCTACAAGAGGGTACGAGAGTTAACAAGCATTGTCATACTTGACCGCTTGACTCACTTAAACGTCTAGCCAAGCTTTTCACACGTAAGGTGTGTCGTCTTTGGCGCCTAACCTCATGTCCTTAGTCAAAATTCTTTCCTCAAGGTCACTTTGAGTACAATGACACATTAACCATGACACTTAACCAACTTTTAATGAGAATTTGCTTAGGAGTTCTTAGGTCTAGAGTAGCTGTGTTGGTCATAAATAATAATATAGTTTCAACATAAAATAATAACAACTTAACCTTAGTATATATATATATATATATATATGCCACACAAAGAACATTTTATCCTTTTCCTTCCTAATATTAACTTGTGTTTGTAATAATTTTGTATTAGTTGAAAGCTATTGTAGGTTGTTGTGTAACTGAAAATTTCAACTATATATTTCAATGTAATGAAACCAACCAAAAAAAAAAAGAGTAAAAGTTAGTGACCATTTAGAATAAAATTGAATGTGAAATTAATGAGTATGGGAGTTTGGAGAGAGTGGTGGTTATGAGATCTCAGTCAATGTTAGATTTTGTTTTTAATTATCATATTTATTATATATATTTATATATTCCTTTCTTTTTTCATTGTTTATTAAATTTTGTTAACTATATATATATATATAATTTTGTTTTGTTTTTATGCTTGATGTTGACTATATATAATCCTTAATCATAAATAATTAACATTAATTCTCAATGGTTTTCTCTCTCTCTCTCTCAGCTGTATAGGCTCAATTTTTTGTTTTTAAGGTTAAAGCTTTAAGTTGATGCTTTGAGAGATTACCAAACCCTAAACCCTTGATTTTCTTCTTATTCTTCTCTTTTTGTATTTTATTTGTTTGCTCACAAAAAGCCACACCCATTTTACATCTTTTAGTGAGAAATAATTGAACTCAAACAAGTTTTCACATATCTAATAATATACCTATATTTTAGGTATAGTATAGCATATTGTCACACCTAAAAAGTATACTTAATAATTAAGATGTTTATTATCGACCAAGAAAACACATAAATTTAAGTTATGTAAATATATTTGTGATAAAAACATTCTTGTAAGATAGAGAGGTTCAAAATCTAGATTCACACGTTTGTCATACAAAACTTGGATCGATGATTAAGGTATTTCTATTCTTTTCTTTTTCCAAAGTTTGAATTGCAAAAGGGGAAACATTTTTCGTTCCATTAAACTCTACTACCTTTGTTTGGCTTTAAGTGCAATTTTAATTTTATTAATGTGTGATAGTTTTAAATATGCGGTAAATATAACAAAATAAATTTATCTTTATTTTTATTGATTTTCTATTAGGAGGGTTAATTTAATATCTTACATTTCAGACTTTCTTCACCACTAATAACTTGATCTAATGGTTAACATTAAAATAGAGAGCAATGATAAAGTTTAGAAAACCAACACAAGAAATTCCCAAAAAAAAAAGAAAGAAAAGAAAAAGGAAAAATTAAGGAAATCCAAAGGCATTGGAATAATTGAAAAGAAAGGTGATGGGCTACAAGAGGTATAAAAATATTATAGGATCATGAAAAGACTTAACATAAAACCTGAAGAAACTTGTCAATGTCACTTCGTTACTTCAAAAAAGTTTTTCCCTATAACAGATTTTTCTTTTTTTCTTTTTCAAAAAAATCCATATAATGCATGAAAATCAATAATAAAAAAGAGAAGAAGATTTGGGAAATTTGATTGATGGACAATTCAAAAAACCCCCTCTCCTTTTTTTGTTGGCCTCAGAAATTTTTGCATGTATAAAGCTAAAACCAGGAGACCAAACAATGGCCAATTTAAACAATTCAGAATTTTAAATAATGATCTATGTGGGAAACATTAAACACGATAATCAAAGCAAATGCTGGGATTTGGATTTGGATTTGGCTGATGAGATATATCAGAGAAATTGAATAATCTATTTATGTTTTCTTTTCTCTAAATTAAACAGAATGTTCTCTCTCTCTCTTGATTAATTTAATTTGATTTGATTTGTTTGTTTAATTATATTTTAAAAAAAAATTGGTATCTCTCTCTATCTCTCTCTCTTTCCCAATCTCTCAGGGGACAACCAGCATGTACTCTCTGACTTTGTCTTTTGGCTTTTTTCTTCCATCTTTATTTTAGGTTATTATCATTACCCATATATTCATATATAGGTTAATTTCAGTGTTTTAATATGTCCAGGTCTTGTTTATATTCATTTCTGATCCCATCTTTGATGTCAATGAACATATATACTATGAACTAAAAATAATGAGACGAAAAGAAATTACAACTTACGTTATGAACTAAAATGAAAATTTTAACCTTGATGATAATAATATGTAATACCTTTTTTTCTTCCTTTTTCTTTTTGGCAGAGGGTAAAAATTTCCACTTTTTCTCAGTCTCAGCTCTCAGCTTTCTGCTTTCTTTCCATTGCTTCAAATGTTAAATAGTTTTTGGAAACTGAGGTTTGGTTTCTTTGGGGTTTTGTTAGTACTATTTTTGTGTGTGTTTCTTTGGTTTTGGTAACTTTACACTGTGTATATATTTGAACTTTTTATTCAATTTAATCTGTTGTGTTTCATTTGTTAACTATTAGTTTCTTTAAATTATGTTGTGATTTTTTTTTATTAGTCTTTTTTTAAAAAATGAGTTGACGAATCAAGCTTGAGCGTAATTCGTAAATAAGATTTTGTAAAACTAATTTTCATAAGTAAACAAAGTAAAATGGTTACTTAACTCTTAAATTTATGTTTAAATTTAAAAATTAGAAAACAAGTGATCATGAAACAAAGTTTTGATCTTTTTCTTTTTCTAACTTTAACAAAAGGTAACTTTTTTTTAGTTTTAATGTAAAAACAATTGTTGTTCTAATCTTTATTATATTAACCCTTATGTTGAGGGGATTATTATTCAACTAACATTAACATTAAATGTATATGATTGATATATGGAGGCGTTAAGAAATTCAATCTCTCATTCATATATTGTAAAATAAAATTATGCCAACAAAACAACATCGGATTAATTAAAGAAATACCTTACTAGACACAAATGTAAAAAATTGAATAACACACCGAACAAAATTTGACATGTAATAAATCATCGTTTAAATTAAATTTTTTAATTAAACATATATACAAGTACTAAATACAAACTAAATGTAAATTTAATATTATATTATCGTTCCTTCTCACTTATAAAACTTGGAACTTGGATAAGATTTTAAAAAGGTAAAAATAAATATTGTTTTCTAACATTTAGTCTCATTTTTTTTTACATGGAACAAAATTGAATGGTTATTGATTGATAATTTATTACAACATATTTGTTAACATGAACTCAACTCGATTGACATCGATATGTTTACGAATAGTTGTCTTTAAAAGAGACACAACTCAAAGCTTAAACAAACCCCATACCAAAACTTAATTGTGCATCAAAACATCACATCTCTCTATCTTTCTCTCCTCATTCTTCTCTTTCTCTCACTTCTTATCAATATATTACACTGTACTCCCCAAAGTACACAAAAGCCTAACACTCAAAAGGCATAAAGAAAAATAAAACCTTTCAACCCTTTTTTCCATTTTGCAATTCCCTTAATCCAAACCATGACGGACCCAAATTACTCCTCCAATTCCTTCAATTTCATCCATCTTCCTCCTTCCAATTTCCTCCTTTCCCAATGCCGTCGCCCTATTCCTCCTTCTCCTCCGCCACCGTCATCTCCGCCGCAAGCCCTCCCTCTCCTCAACACCCTCTCGCCGGAAACCGCCGATCATCCCTCCTCCTCCACCACCACTTGTAGTTACGAAGACGAATCTGCCGTTCTTGGTCTTGACATCAGCCTCTCTTGCCCTAGCTCGGATCTAGACTCCTTCTCGCCAGACCCCGGCACCGGGAAAATAATCGACGGCGACGTTTCCGACCACCCTTTGCCGATCTCCGGTAAGGGTCAGTACTGGATTCCGACCCCATCGCAGATCCTCATCGGTCCTACTCAGTTCTCTTGCCCTCTTTGTTCTAAAGCCTTCAATAGATACAATAATCTTCAGGTAAAAGTTTTCAATTTTTCAATCATTTTGTTTTTGTTTTAGTTTTAATTATTATTTTGTTTCTTGGGGTTTTGATTTAACGGTTCAAGAAATGTTCTTTGTGTCTTTTTTTTTTTGTGTGTACTTCCTTTGCAAGATTGAGTTATTGCATTGAGACTATGAGTGAGTGTTTTTCTTGTTCTTTTTTTTTTTTGTGGGTTTTTGCTTTTTTGATCAGTCTGAGAAATTGAAGTGATCTGCTGCAAAACAACTGTTTGACATTTATGATTTTTTTTGTTTTTTGTTTTTTGGAGAATGGTGAAATAGTGAAGTAATTATGGGGAGAAGGGGTTTTTTTCTTTTTGGTGTTTAAAAATATTTTAAAAACTTCTCTAAATGGTAGAATTGATTAATCTTTTCTTTTCATTCTTTTGGGATTTAAAGGATTTGAATTGAGTTTTGTTATATATAATATATTAGAAAATTTGATGTTTTTCTTATATATATATATATAGATATACGCAAATGATTAATTGATCAATAAATGAGCTTTTGGGATTTTTGAGTGATAAAATGGGTTTGTTTTTTTGGTTGAATTTCAGCTCTCTTTGATACGACTTCGTTGAAATGTATTCTTCCTTTCCCATAATTTTTTAGTGTTAAAAATTTGATAACTCAAAAAGTCCAATCAACTCAACCTGTGGATTTTCTATTACCTAACTAACTTTCTGATGTTTGTGAGTTTGATTGGTTTATAACTTTGATTTGCCTAATAAAAATATTGTTTTTAGCAATTTAGAAATAAAAATTTCATAAGATAAAAAGAAAAAATAGATTCCAAGAGTTCTTTCAAATCTTAGTCAACAACTTTAAAAACAAACAAACAAAAAAGTTTCTTTTTTTTTTCTGGGTTGGGAAATCTAGGTGAGATTTTCAAAGGAACTGTTTGTAAAACAAAATTTGCTTCTTAAAAACTAAAATGAGATTAATTTCTGAAAGCAGAAAGATATATATCTATATCTATCTATCTATCTATAAATATATATATATATTCTCGTTTTCTTTACTAAAAACGTTCCTCATTTTTCATATCACAGCATAGGAAAAATTGCTTTTTCTACTGTTATTATTTCATTCTCCTCTCATAATTTTCATACATTATATCAGAACAATATTTAAAAAAATGTAATAATAAACATTCTTCCATTTTATTCGAAAGTGTTCTCTTTAGAAAATAACAGTGAAGGACAAAACAATAACATCGTTTATTATGATATATACACTTTTAATAAAGTTATGGAATGACTATTTTATATGATTACATTTTAAGATATCTAATTAATGAAGAGTCGTGAATGTATATATAATGAAAATGAATTGACAAAATTAGTTATAAGGATATGTAGAGACGAAAATGAAAGCAAAACCCACCAGTTCAGTAAGTGGCGACGTTTTTCTTTTCTTCTTTTAGAACATTATCTTTTCGGTTCAAAAGTTTTTACGAAGCATATGTGCATTTACACTCAATTTTTTTATAGAATAGATGTATTTGTCTCTAAGTTTCAGTTCTTGAACTTTTTTTTTTTAAAATAGATTTCATAAGTATTTTTTTCTAAAAATAAAATAACAAAATATTCTGTTAAAAGTTAATATATAAGTTAATTTTAGAGTTAAGAGATAGTTCGTTAAGAAAGTATTTTTTTTTTCCCAATTTAAACCAATAAAACACCTATCTTAAAATCATAGGGGCTAAAAGATGACGTTTTGAGATGTTCAAACATGGCGAGAATGTTAAGAACAAGTCAATGTAGTTGATGGATATTGAGATATACCTATCAAACCCTCTCATTCTATGAAAAATGACAATTTGTTAACTTAGTAATACCAAACACACGTACATATTTTTCAAAATTTGAGATCTTTGTTTCACGACTTTAAGCTTTTAAGTTAACTAAGTCTGATTGTTTGACATGCAGATGCATATGTGGGGACACGGTTCACAATACAGAAAAGGACCAGAATCACTCAAAGGCACACAACCAACCGCAATGCTAAGGCTACCATGCTACTGCTGCGCAGTTGGTTGCAAACACAACATAGACAACCCTCGTTCACGCCCACTCAAAGATTTCCGAACCCTCCAGACCCATTACAAGCGCAAGCACGGCATCAAGCCTTTCACTTGTAGAAAATGCACCAAAGCCTTTGCTGTTAAGGGCGATTGGCGAACCCACGAAAAGAATTGTGGCAAGATTTGGTATTGCTTTTGTGGCTCTGATTTTAAACATAAACGCTCCCTTAAAGACCACATCAAAGCCTTTGGTCGCGGCCATGGTGCCCTTGGCCTTGATTACTTTGATGATGATAATGAACCCTCTCCTGAACTCGATGAAGATCATCTCTTTGTTCGCCTTCGTTAATCCGGTGTTCTCTCTCTTTTTGTTGTGTGGTTAAATAATATATATGCTGTTTGTTGTTGTAATTTGTGTTGTGTATATCAGGAGGAAGTTGAGATGGGGGACTGTGATACAAATGTGCAAATTGAAATATTGATTTAGTTGTAAAGTTTTTGATAAGGTGTCCATTTTTATGGCAATTTATAATATATGAATGAACGGATTATGACCCTTGATGTTTGATCATAAATATGGAAACTCGGTTTCCACGTAGATATTTAATATTTTTATGATAAGAAAAACGTGGAGTTGTGTGATTTTGTGTGTTAATAAAAATTGTTTATTAGCTCGTTATCTTTGTGTATACTTCGTCCAATAATTTAATTATAGTCTGTCACACAACAAACTTTTTTTCCTTTTTTTCTTTTATGTGTTTACGTAGGATTAGAGTCGTTGGAATCAAGTACTCTACCACCTTTGAACATTGTTCATTCTTTATGGTTCGAATAAAATCTTTGTACTTCCTTTTAAAAGTTTGAATTCATAGTAATATTGACCTATAATAGATTTAGATTGGTCCAACCATTAACTTGTGACTGATTCATGTGTATCTATTTTTGTGACTTTTTCATAACCTTTGCTCAATGTTCAAACTTAAACTTGTTACATGAAATATTACACAAAGGTCAATTAGAAAAACAACATTAAAATAAACCAATTGTGTTTAAGCTATCCATGTAATTAAGGGGGTGTTTGAGACAATAACTACTTAAGACTATAATAATCATCATTTGCTACTATAAATACTATTTAAAAGTTTTCAATTAGGTACATTAAACACTATTTTAAAACTATAATTTTCTATATTGTCTATTATTTGCTACATTTTGACTATTTTATATTATATCACCTTTTTATTATTTGGTATAATGTTTATTGTTTTATTCTTGAACTAAAATAATTTATGCCTCCCACACATTTTATTGTTAAAGATACAATCCCTAGGGGCAATATTGGGATATTCTAAAAACAAAAGGGTTATTATAGTAAATTCGTTCCTCATTCCAGAATGGGCCGAGGAAAGTTCGTGGGCTTTATTTAGCCTCTCGTTATCGGCTCTACTCGATCTCTAACTCATCCCTAACCTTCGAGTCTCATTTTTCTCTGTGGAACGAAATTGAATGATTGCTTCCATGGCGTTAGCGCCAAGCTTAAATCACAGCCTTAGGTTTCCACCATGGAACGGATCAAAGATCGTGGCCTGCTCAAATTCAATCAACCCTCCGATAAATTCCACCAGTTTCCAATCATCCGCCGTCGCGAAACGCTGCTTACGGTGCCATACCGTTTACTCGGATGTCGATAATTCTCCTTCCGCTTGCGCCTTCCATGGCCACATCACTGGTTCGTAACGTACACTTACGTTTAGTTTATTAAACTCGAAATTTTAAATTAGGTCTTAGTTGTTTTTCCGAAGAGTGGGGATTCGTCTTTACAATTTTTATATTCTTTTGAGAAAAGCTTATATTGAGGTTGAAATAGTATGTGAATCTGGTTTTATTAATAGGGGAGAGAGGGTTGTTTGCTTTGTCGCCCCCGCACCAAGGGATTGACGGTGAATGGAGTGACGGCTCCGGCGTGATCGTTTATAAGTGGAATGATAAATCAAATCGTCCTAACTCCGGAACTGGCAACTGGAAGAGACGGTGGAGTTGTTGCTCCGAGTACGATGAACGTGCACCTCCTTGTCGCCGGGGATGGCACGTTTCTTACGACGATGGTTTCACTTTGTATTAATAGAATAGAGTGTTAATGGCATTCGTAAATTGCTGGAATGTTATAAGAAGTGTATTGTAAAGTGGAAGTGTGGAACAAAAATAAGACCAAAAGTAGGGTTGAGTATGATTGATTGAAAAATCGATCCATTAAATCTCAATACAGGCATGTAAGGCTGATCAACCTTGCATGAAGTAAAGATGTGAACATCTAAGCTAATGTTATGAAGTTTTAATCAAATTTGAGTAACGTTCAAATTCGCAACTAACAAATTAAACATTAGCATATACTTGATTAAAACTTGCTAAATTTACACGAGTCATCTTCCAAAAACATTAGATTGTATGAACAAAATTCTCATAAAACAGAAACGAGAGAGATGAGTGTGAATGGTGAAAAAAAGCATCCGATTCTCATCATTCAAGAATAAGCATATATATATATATATATAACAACAAATTCATACACTCTCCGATCAAATCTCCGGTGACGCCACAAAAGCTGCCTAATACGATCCCACCGTCTTGAACGAATCATGAACATGCCGGAGCATATCCTGATCCCGATTCCACTCCGGCGTCGGCGCATTCACAAAATGAGCATACAGCTTGTTCTTCGCACAAGTCACCGATATCAAACTATGAGTTCCGGCGCCGTCGATCTCGTACACATAATAAACCTGTCCATTCTCATCCTTCTTCTCATCCGCCAAGAAGCTCTCGGCGCTCGCGATTTGATCCTGCAAATTCACGTCCGATAGAGCCAGGTTATTCAGAATCACATCCTTCGGCCCTAATTGCCGGATTCCAGCCAGGAAAGTTAGGTATTCTTTCTCTGATCGTTTCTTCGGATTGTAAAATTCACTGTCAGTTCCGTTGGTACCTGCGGAAATTAGAAGGTAGAATTGATTTTCGGAACCAATTGAACTATTAGATATCTTTGATTTAGGGATTTTGGAGTACCTTTTTCGACTTTGGATACTAATCGTTCTTTCCATCCTTTCGGCACGTCGTAGATGTATTCTGCTGTGTCTTTCTTGTTGGCGTTGCCGCCAAGGCCACCGTAGTTGGCGGCGCTGGCGGCAGTGCCGTAGTAGACGTTGAAAGCGGCCCCGGTGTCGGCGAGGGACGGTGGAGCGGTGCTAAGGATCGCGGCTACGGCGATGGCAGTGGCTGCGATGGAGATTGAGGCAGTTGATGACGAAAATGGAGGTTTGGATTGGAGAATGGGAATTTGGGGCTTTGGTAACGATGAAGCTTGCGGTGGTTTTGGGGCGGTTGTCCCGGCGGAAGCGGCGGTGGAGGTTAAGAACGCCAATGGCGCGATTGCTGTGACCATAGTGATTAATTTTCGTGGATTTGGGCTTCTGGTGTATCTCCTCCAACAGGATTTTCTCCTTATCCATTCTTTTTCTATGTTCCTTTATTTTTCTAAATCGTTTTTTTATTTTTGGAATTTGTGTATTTTTTTTCTATTTTTGTAGAATCCTATTTTACTTTATAACTAAACCCTAATTTATGTCTTTATTCTCTTCTATGGCTTGCTCACATTGATGATATTATATCATGACGAATTAAGTTATGCTTTTTCTTTATGGTTATTAAATTTTTTAATTGTGTTTCACATTCGGCAATTTGAATTTAAAATTCATTTAAGATAATATTTGTTAAATTTAGATAAATACAAGCAAAAGTCAAAAGCATAATGAAACAACTAATTAATATACGAGCATGTTTGGATCAAGTAGTAGGGGTGGATGAGAGATTGTTAAAATTCATGTTTGGATCAAGTAGTAGGGCTAGTGGCGGAAGCTAACCACGTACTTTTCTTCCATCTACGAGCCTATTCTCCATGATCCCGCAACCACTCTACACTTTGGGTATTATCCCACAATCATTACCCACTCACGAGTAACTATCCAGGTCTCGAGGATAACTCAACTCTCACACTAACAAAGGTAATCCTCCTCTACGTGTATTTCATTCCTTATCAACCAAAGAGTCCATGTCTCTAAGGAAAAAAAAAACAAACAAACCTTTTACACTTAAAAAAAAAACTCATGACAAACTTATAAGAAAAACAATTAAATGCATCTCACATATTATCTAATTATAGTTTGTTACGTGACAGATTTTGCTTATTTCTTTTTTGGAGATATTTTAATATTTTTTTTATGTGAGTTGTGAGAAAATAAGAATGCATAAAGATGAGTTATACCCAAAATGGGTTTAAGTATTACCCAATCCTTAAACTAAATAACTTCACTGGTCGACTCAAATGTCTCATCAACCTTTCAAATGCACGGTCGACCAATGATGCCAAATGTTCAAATCTCCATCAAACATTGTGTTGAACTAAAAAAAATTAAAAAATGAAGGAAGAAAGCAATACCAATACTTTTGCTTACGCTAAATCATCTATACATATCAAACATTTTTTTGCCTTAAACAACAATACGTGGAATACCCGATAACAAAAATATTTACCTATGATATCGAGGTCGAGAGTAGAAAGTTGATCCTAATTTAGAGAGAGTGTTTTTTAAAAAGAAAAAGAAAAAGAAAAATAGAGTAGAGAAGTTGAGGTTGAAAACTCCGCCATATATATTTACGTATTAACTCTCCAATATTATTCTAACAAAAAAGAAATGTAACGGTCACTATTCTTACCTAAATGGACAAAGAAACCCAACCAATTAGATATTTTAAAGCCATCAAATAAAAATAAGCTTATTACAAAAATGACCTCGAATTCACCATACAATCTCCCTTTCCCGGGCAGGGGCATTTCGGGAATTATCCCCAAAATGAATGGCCAATGCTTATATTGCATACTGACCGCCAAAAAAGCCCTAGGTACAGCCGTACAGGCGCGAGCCATGGCTTTTTCTTTTTCCCTTCTCCGATTGAGTTATGCACTCCCTTGATTTCCTTCATTTCTCTTCCTCTTTTCATTTCCCTCCACTCCCTATATCTTTTTCAAATCTTCTCTCACTTCTTTAATCAATAAAAAATTTTCGTTTCTTTTTCTTTCCTTTTTATTTGATTTCTATCCGTTTCTCTTCTTTCGATCGCCATGTCTAAAAGGTCAGTTTCTCGTTTTGACTACGCTTCTTTATACGTTCTTGTTGATATTGTCTCTTGGTTTTCATGAGTTTTGATGATTGGATTATCGGTTCCGATAATTGCTTCTTGATATTGTTTTTTTCATCATGGTTCTTTGGTATCTTGGTTTTGTTTATTAGGTTTTGGGCTATTTCGACGGGATGGGTTCTTTGATGTTTGGAATTTACGTTTCATGAAAAGTGTTTTTGTGGGGTTGTTATTGATGCGTTTATTTTGAACTTTGACTTGTTGTTCGTACGGGTGTTAATTTACTTTGGTGGTTTGTTTAGGGTCTTATGCAAGTATTTTGCGCATGGAGCTTGTTTAAAAGGGGAATATTGTGAGTTTTCTCATGACTGGACGGCTCCACCAAGCAATGTAAATATTACTTTCACTCCTCTGTATTGCCATATACTACAATGGTGTTCAGACTATTGTTTCTTTCTGATGCATCGTCCATAACAGGTTTGTACTTATTATCAAAAGGGAAGGTGTGCTTTTGGCAGTCGATGCAGATATGATCATATTAAAGTTTCTCACGCCGAATCGTGTTCGAATGTTCAGCAATCTCATGGGTCTGAATCTGTTTCTGTAGCTCATTCGCAATTATCAAGGCCACTTTCTCCTTTTTCTGGATCTACAAGCGAGCTTGCTAGTTCAGAGATACCCAGTCTTCCCTTGCGCGAAGAAACTGCTTGGAGTGGAGAGTTTGTGCGTCCGGACTGTCTTGATGATTGGGGGAATGGGGAGGCAAGGGTTGTTGGTCCAGCTGATATACCTATTTGTTCTTTTGCTGCGGCTGGTGGTGATTGTCCGCGTGGTGAAAATTGTCCTCATATTCATGGGGACTTATGTCCTACATGTGGAAAACAATGTTTACATCCTTTTAGGACGGATGAAAGAGAGGAGCACTTGAAGGCATGTGAGAAAAAGCAAAAACATCTAGAGTCTTTGAAACATAGCCAAGACATAGAGTGCAGTGTTTGCCTGGAGCGTGTTCTTTCTAAAACTGAAACAGCAGAGAGGAAGTTTGGGATTCTATCAGAATGTGATCATCCATTTTGCATTTCTTGTATTAGAAACTGGCGCAATAGTTCGTCTACCTCTGGAATGGATGTTAATAGTGCCTTAAGAGCCTGCCCAATTTGTAGAAAGTTGTCATACTTTGTCATTCCAAGTGTCATCTGGTATTCTTCAAAGGAAGAAAAGCAAGAGATTGTCGATAGCTACAAGTCAAGGCTGCGGTAAATTTGTGTTCTTTATTTCTAATTTGTGAATGCATTATGGAAACTGTTCAATTGCTTTCCATTATGTTCACGTTTTCTGCTTCCCTTTCGTTATGTTTTGTTTTGTGTGTGTGTGTTTATATATATACATATATATTTATTTATTTATCAAACTCAATTTAGTAAATTGAAGTTATTACATATCAAATGTAACTGTGCGAATTATTATTTAGAGAATGGAACTGCATAACTACTAAGGTAATTGTATGAGCTATTATTTGAGATGATTTTGCTACTCTAATCTGTGAGTTTTTATCATTTTCATATTCAGATCAATAGATTGCAAGCACTTCAACTTTGGAAATGGGAACTGTCCTTTTGGATCCAGTTGCTTTTACAAGGTAAGTTTACCTCTGAAAGTAGTCGCTTCAGTTTCCTTATCCTAATTGTACTCTTTCAAGCTATGTTTTGAAAACAAACTTGTTTTTGTAGTGGCCTTTTGTGTTGTGAGAACTTTTCAATTTTCCTGAATTTTTATTGTTCTTCATTTTCTTTTCATTATGCCTTTGTCCAAATTGTTTTATTTACCCTTTTTATTGATCATTGATATGCAGCCTGCTGCATGAAAATGTCAACCTGTTTGGTTTTGCTAATCTACATACGCCCTAAGAAATCTGTTAAATAGTACATACTTGCCTACTGGACATGAGTTTACTAGAAGGAATCCTTTTTGAGATCTGAATATGGGGATATCTAGTACAATGGAATATTCTTTTGTCCTAATTATTTTCCGTTGGTTTCATAAGCACCCCCATCTGCCACGGCTATCCAATCATGGCTGGTTAGATAATGCTCAATCGTACTCACATGACTTTTTTAAATTTATTTATTTAAAAAAACATTTAAAAATATGATAGTTATGTTTGAGGGGTGGCTAAGAATTTAAAAGTGCTTTTAAAATGTGTAAGCTAAATTTTTTACTTTTACTTGAATTTTTTAGCAACCATCTTCTTCATTTTTCTATTTAAATTTTAAGAATGTTTAAAAATCTAATCCTGCATTTGAAACAGAAAAAAATCCCTAAGAACTATCATTTTGTTTTAAAATTTTGGTTAAGAAAAATCCCTAAGAATCTTCAAGTGTTCTTTTCCTCTAAAAATCTGAACCCCTATTTGATAACCATTTCATTTTTTCGTTTTTTTTTTTTGTTTTTGAAAATTAAGCTTGCACACTCCGTTTTTATCTATGGGTTTTATTATGTAATCTACTTTTTATGAGTTTTAAAAACCAAGCTATGTTTTGAAAACAAACTTGTTTTTGTACTGAGATTCAACCCTTCATCGCTTTGATTTGAAAGTCGCATATATTTCTAGGAGATATGAAAACCACCATGGAAAAATGATGTGAAAAGAAGCAAAATTTTCATTAACTAGAAACCAAATGGTTATCAAATAGGTCCTAAAAATATAAATTAGGAAATGGTCAGCAGTCTTGCTTAATATTTGCAATTACTTTTGTCATCCCTCTTCGATAATTTCTATGGCTCAATTCAGGTTCAAAGTGATGTGCTGACTACTTTGGCTGGTTGGCTCTGCCATCTCTATGTACTTGTAGTAATGTAGTAATTTAGTCTTAGTTAAATTCCTAGTACGAAAAAATTATATATTTTGGACATCGAGATTGTGTTAGACCTGCTACAATTGATTGATGGGATCCCTCTGATTCAAATTAATAAAAAGTTATATTCCTACAGACTAGCAGGTGTTTGATTTGAAAGTGTTATCATGGGAAAATAATTGTAGTTTAGGACTGTAGCAAGGCTGGCGGGACCTCTCCTAAACTGCAATCTGTTAATCTATATATATACTTCATTTGCCAGTCATCTGCGCTCGTCTATTTTAGAAAGAACAAATGCAACTGCTGTGTCACATCTTCTTCATCTCATATGAGTGTTGCAATCTCAACAACCCTTATATTTTTGGTGACGTGTCATAGGTGTCACATAAGCAGTGCTGTTGCTGTTCATTTTCAATCAGTTTTTGTGGTAGATGTTGAAAGATGTGATTCATAGTGGATTTTATCTTCAGATCTATTCGCATTCTGTTTGTCATTTAATTTCATTAGAGCAGATTGGCTTTCCAATGATACAATGTTTGTTGTGTTCCAGCATTTGGTCATTCCTGGTTCATACACATGGAAATATCACAGGCCACCTCCACGCCGACCACAATCATGGAGAACTCCTCCAAGCAGATCTAATATTGTCGATATGGATGCCTTTTTTGAAATGTTCGAAGACTTGGAGGATTTGGATTTTAGTGATGAAGATTTAGATTTTGAATATTTTACACTTTTGGAGATGGCACTACTGCAGTTGGGTTGTGAAGCTAACTCGGCAAGTGATGAAGAGTCATAGTTCTTGGGCTACAGTTTTCTTCTTAGGTAGTTGTAACCTGATGTATGTTGGGTGTTTGGCGAGTTTCTTCTAGTCTTGCCAAAAAACTTTGAATATTTGCTTTTCTGGCATTTTTGGCCACCTAGCAGTGCCCTCTTGTGCAGTAAGATAAGCTTGTAGACTTTTTTA
The DNA here is from genome assembly GCA_025688845.1 of Cucumis hystrix. Taxonomy (NCBI): domain Eukaryota; kingdom Viridiplantae; phylum Streptophyta; class Magnoliopsida; order Cucurbitales; family Cucurbitaceae; genus Cucumis; species Cucumis hystrix. Next base: position 24,133,512 of record CM046883.1, read on the forward strand.
ATTATCATAAATGCCATGTTATTGGGGACTGATACTTTGCAAAAGGATCCAGTCATTTGTCCTGGGGAAAATTAGTTACCGAGTTATCAAGATGACGATGGCCTATTTATGGAAGAACCTTTTCTTTGCGTAGATTATAATATGGCTTCTTAAGTCTGTTATATTTTACTACTGGGAATTAGGAATATCTGCTACAGCTATCTTCTTCGTTCCTAGATTTTACGAAGAGTTCCATTTCTATCCCTCTTGCTTACCGAAACCAAGTGTGTGCTCCTAATGTTGATTCTTAACAGATTGGTTGTTTATTGTCCCAGTATGCCGGTAATTTGAAGTGAATGTCCGATTAATATGTTCTATTATCTATGAAGTAGTTTTCCCATATGTGGACTTTTGCACACGATGCTTGTTTTTTGAATGAAGCCTTATCTGTTTGCAACTGGTGTTGCTTCTTTACTTTCATCCTTGTATGCATCTTCTTTGTGACTAGCTGTATTAACTTCAAAATGAGAGTCAAATTTTCAATGTGATTTTCTCGCTGCAGCATGCACATCGGGATGGTCGGTTGGAAGAGATAGCTCTGCGTCATATTGGGAATGAAGATGGTCTCACTGTTATAGCTAAAAATCTTAGGTCTTGATTTGTGCATTTTCTTTATATTGACCATTTCTTGTGCATTTTTACCTTTAAATAAATTTGAAGCTATTTTCAGGTTGTCGGACTTTCTCAGTGACTTGCATATCAGGTGAAGAACCCTTCATTCAGGTATGGAACACACCAACCACTCATCCTTATATTAGAAACAGAGCGGATTGATCTTCTGGCACTGTCGCGTTATCACTATATTTCAACACTTCCCTGGCTCTAAAGAGTCCATGAAATTCTGAATTCATTGCATTTTGTATTTATCTTGAGTTACAATATACCTGTCATTTAAATATTTTTTTTATTGTTAGTCTTCGTTAACACTTGCAATGTAATCGGAGAGTTTGAAACCCATTTCAGATGTCGAATTGCTTGGTCTGAAGGTCTGATATTGAGAAATGGAAGGTGGGGGTATCGAACACGGTGCTTCAAACTTTGTGTTCTACAATATCAAAATAAAGCTAAAGACATTATGTCATAGTGAGAAATGAATGTTGGAAACCCAAGCTTGTTCTTCCAATGATATGGTGAAATAAAGAATCATAACATTCACATCTCACATGTTGAATTTCAGCTGAATACTATGTATGGGTTCTACAAGTTGTACTAAACAATTGGAAAAGCACAGAATGTATTTTGGTTTGGTATTTTAAAAGAAAGATATGTGGGAATGTCAATGTTGTATTTTGTTTTATACAGAAACAAGTAGAGAAAAAAAGTAGTATCAGGATTTGCCTTTGGATGAAACTTAGTACTCATCAAATTTACAATAAAAAAAACTGTGATTTTTACTTCTTATTGTCATTGTCATTATCATTCTTAATGTTAGTGATGATTTGTCGTATTAGTCAATATTGTTTCCTTGTTTCTAATTGTTATTTTTAAATATAGCGGAATGAATCAAAATATTTGTACAATCAATATTTGTCTCGATCTATTACAAATAGATTTTTATTTTTTTTGCTATATTTGTCAACATCTAGGAAGTTTTGATAAGTATTACTTTAGTCCTTTTTATCATTTGATTACAAAGACTTTCATTTATCATTTACTTTACTCACACATTCGATGGTAGTTATCACTTTTGAATTTGTGACGAGGTCATTCATAACGAGTTTTATATAATTTGTAACAAATATTTAAATACAACCACATATTGTTTTTATTTTTCAAAGAAAAAAAATAGTTTGTGAAAGCAATTTGAGGTTACGGACTTTCATAATTTAGTTCGAAATTTCAAAAATTCTCTATTACTTTTCCTTGCCTTCAAAATTCTTCGGATATTGTTAACTATAAAGTATGCATTCACACTTTTTTATTCATAGTATTTCATTTCTGATTTTGAGCATTTCTTCGTTATTTAATTTTAGGCCATTCAATTTCAATTTCTCATTTTGAAAATCTCAGCAATGTTTTGAAGTGTACGTTACTTTCCTAAACATGAGGCCATTCCTTTTCTTTTTTTTTTTCAATTTTCTTTTTAAAAAATTTAGGGTCGGCCAGTTATATAAACAATTAATGTTATTTAGATGTTTACTTTTAATTAGAATCTAGAGCTATATAATTAAATATTACTCATTAGCAAAATATCTTATTAACTATGTGTATTTATTTTCCTTGGAAAATTAATAAGAGAAGGGATTGATAAAAATTAAAATTAAAATTAAAATACAAGTTGTTGTTTCATTGTTTTAAGTAAATATGCAAAATAATTTTAAATGACTTTAACTAACTAATTAATCAAAATACATTAAAATGTCAATTTTATATATCCTTATTATATTTTGGGTTTGGTTTCATATTTGTTTATGCACTTTCATTATCTAATTTTTAAATTTGATACTTCAAATAATCGATAGATTAGTTTATGTAGTTATTTTAATATATGTTTAAATACATTCTCATGCATAAGAGTTAAAAATGATAAATAAAAAAGTTGGAAGGAAAATTAAGTAAAAATCTTCATAGTTGAATTATTTATTTTAAACATTATGAGTGATTTTCAATCCATTTATTTTGTGTGTAACTCATTTTATTGGGTCATAAGAAAAAGAAAAAGAAAATTAAATAGTTAACAATTTAGTTGTTCTTTATTATTCAATTTATCTTTGAAATTATTTAAGAAAATGATGTTTTTTAACCTTTTTTGATAAAAAAAAAAAGTAAAAGTAAAAATAAAAATACATTTATTTATTTGTTTGATTTGTTATTTTTGACAATTTCCCTTCTTATTATATAAGAAGTTTTTTAATTAATTTCAAATTACTATAAGTCAAGAATTTATTGGTGGAGGTGATGATCGGAGTTGGTCAATAGTCATTGGAAATGTAATTAAAGGTGAGTTGATGGGATCCTTAGAAGTGGCAACTATGTTCAAAGGTTGGTCAAGGGAGATCGTCAAAGACGTTGTTAAAAGTTGCTAGAGGTTAGAAGGCAACGTTACAAAAGACGGGTCATTATGATTTTTTTTATAAATTAAAAAAAATTAACCTTTAAAACATTCAAAATAATTCATTTTTAAAGTTAGTTTCAATTATATATCATAAACCAACTTATTTTGTAAGCTCCTTCTCTATTTCATTTTGGATGGTTGTCATTTTTTTTCCGAAACAACTTATCTTTTAATTTAATCACCTAAAAATTAATTCTCAAAAAAATATTTACACGTAGAACAAATAATTTAAAAAAAACTATAGAAAATAATTAAATTTGTAACAAAATTACTGTTGAAAATATTAAATTACGGTATACTACTCTTCGAATCTATCATAAATAGAAATAAATAGAAATATATTTGAATCTATAAAATAAATACAAATATATTCGAATCTATCCTAAATAGAAATAAATAGAAATAGATACAAATAATAGGAGTCATGTATTTTCTTAAAAGAACAAAGATATATTTTAAAGAAACGATTTCGTGCTCTCTCCTATTCTAGACGCAAATAATTAATTTAAAGACAAACAAATTTGTCGTATTAATTAAATATATTTGTTCTTACACAAATACACTTTTTTGAATAATAATTCAACCATTACCTCTCAATCCAATTGATTCCATAAAAATGTTCATATTAATCACAGCGTTTCTTTTAAGGTTATTTTGTACCATTTTTTGCCAATAGCTTAAAACATCACATTCCTTTATTTCTTTGTTCAATTTCATTTCCGATGGGTTCAATTTTAGTACTTATAGAAAAAATGTTAACTTATATGTCCAATAGATCTTGATAGTTTAATGTTCATTTGTATTTTTTCATCTATAACACTTTTTACTAAAAATAATTGAAAACATGTTCATCCATTATATGACATAAAACCTATATTATTATTGTTGCTGTTATTTAATCAAAATTTATGAAAAGGAACAAACTAAATTTAAATGATTAATAACATTATAATATGACTAATCACTGACTTTGAAGTCCAAAATTGAAACAGAAAGAAGAAGACAACACCCTATTTTTATTTAATAAATCACACTAAATTAAAAAAAATAATAATCATACAGCAAAAACAGATCACTAACAACAATGAATCATACAGTAAAGAGATTCTAGAGAATCTCCATTTTATTTTCCGATCAAACTAACCTCTAAATATAAAAATGACAATGACTAATTAATTAATGTATATGAATCAACAATCCACATTCGATTTAATTTAGAGCTTTAAGAGTGCAGGAAGAGAGAAGAAGAAGGAAGCAAAGAGCAGAGCCATGGAGGTGGCAACAGGCAGGGACGACGCTGCTCCTCGGTCGAGCCCTGGTGCCGGAGCTGGGGCTTCCTGAGCGGAAACGAGGGCGGAGAAGAGCGCAATGAGGGCGAGGAAGAGGAAGGGGGAGAACTTGGAAATGGCCATTGAAATTAACAAAGAAGAAATGTGTGGGGGAGTAATTATGATTTTTATTGAGTCGGTGAAATGAGAAGGCTGTGAGGGGAGAGGTTATTTATAGTGAGGGGCAAGGAAGGCGCGTGGACCCCACTGAGACTAAACGTCCAATGAGGTGACGAAAAGTCGCGTGAGAATTGTGGCCACGTGGAGGGTACGTGGAATATAAAATATATTAGAAAAACAATAAAATTCTTTACGTTTCGTACTACTAATTGATTAATTAATTCAAATCCATAGTTAAGTCGGTAATAACAAGTAATTAACTGTCTTAGTGACCATCGTTTGTATTTAGGTGGACCTTTAGGTTGGGTTGGTCCGTGAGAATACGCATTTTGATGGTAGAATTTTCGTAGATAGGATGCACCTATTTATATACATACGTACTTTCCATTTCTTTACGGTACAGAAATAAGATTAAAAGTACTATTAATCTTTTCTTTTTTGTAGGGCGATCATTAGTTAGTCGGAAAAGGTTTTTTTTTTTACACAACCGACTCCGAACCGACCATAGTTGGTTTAGTAAATGTTCAAATCGACTTTGATATAGATGAGTAAGGGTCAATCAATTTAAAACTTAGAAATAATTTTTGGAAATTATTGACGAAACTTTTTTAAATCAATCCCGATCGATCGACTTCGATTTGGTTTTTTGGTCTATCGTGCTCATCCTTAGTGGACACACATACCCAAGTTTTTTTGCAAAAAATAATGTTCATTAATAAGATAATCAAGCTAGATAGTCATGGATTTGTGTGGAAAACGATTAAAAAGCATTATGTCATTTAGATGTATGTAACAAGTATATTTATAAATATGATTCAATTATCCTTTAATAATGTTGAAGTATTATAATAAAAAAAACTATTAAAACACTATGATTCTAGAAATTTTAAATTTTTACTAAAAACACTGTGCCAAACATTGTTTTTATTTTCTCTAAATCGATTGAGTTGGTCATATGAAGTGATCGTAGAAGTTGACTATGAAAGATTGTTATCATGAATTTGATTATAAGAGGTGGTTATTCGTCAAAAACGATCATTTGAGATGACTGTCAAATGTTGGCTATTACAAGTGGTTGTCACCAAAGTTAATCACTGAAGGCAGTTTTTGCCAAAGTTGTTGAATGTGGTTGTTGGAGCTCGAAAGTGGTCATTGGAGTGTACAAGTAAAATAAGTGAAAACATTAAAAAGTAACGGTTAAATTGGTTAAAGTGAGAAATTTGAGTCTACCAAGGTTTAAAGTGGATGGAAAAAGGCATAAAAGTAGGTTTGTGTGTAGAAGGAGAAAACAAAAGAGGGGGAGAAGTTTGAATTGGAGAAGGAAAGAAAGAAAACGCGGCGTTAGTTCAAAGGCATTGGGGGAGGGGAAAGTTGAGATTTTAGATTGGGTGGGGGGATGGGAGCTTTGAAGTTTGTTCAACCAAAACAAACGAAACGGCCAACTGTGCTTTTCCCTCTTTTCTTCACTTCAAATTCATCTTTCTTTTTTCCTTTTAGCAGGTTTGTGTGTATGTCTCAGTTTCTTTCTTCTACTTTCCTCCCAAACTTAACCCCTTTTCACATCTACTCTACCCTTGACGTGGGACAATTATACAATTCCTTTTTCTCTTTCACGATTTTGAATCTGTTTAATCTACATATTAGTTTTTAAGTTTCAAAATGCTATATTTCATTTCAATTTTGTTTGTATATGTTTAAAAAATTTCACACTTTTACACTTTATATTTTTAGTTTTGTTTGAATTTGACCTCCAAACGTTCGTGAATCATAAATTATTTTGAAGAATCGTAAAGGGTCTTTTCCACCCACCACATTCTTCTACTCCTTTGACACTTTTAATTGGTGTCTTCCTTGTAAAAGTTAGTTCAAACTAAACGTCAATCGAGCTTGGATTTCAATTGTTTTGTTGTGTTGGAAGTAAAGTTGGCTCAATCTCAATGCTAAACCGTCGTAAATTAGTTGCTCTCCAAAGTTAACACATCCTCAATTTATAATGTGCATTCATCCAAAGACATAGATAAATGATTAAGACAATAATGAAAAAGATAATTGTGTTCTCTTTTAAAGCCAACATGTCTTGAAAGCTTTTAAGAAAAATAAACGAGTTAAACATTTTTGACTTTGATATTAATTTACTAATTAATTAACATATGATATAACTAATTTTAAGAAAAAAGACAAATCAACGTTTGCATAATACAACAAATGGTCTTCTGAAATCAATAACAATAACATTACATAAATCAACCATATACTTACATTCACTATTTTCCTCCAAACTCCTAACTTGTTGTGTCAACACCAAACCATTCATTATAAATTTAATACATAATTTCCAATCTTGTTTAATCCAATCCCTAATCTTTAACACTTCAATTCATATCTAAAAAATGTTTTAAATTTTGTTACTTTTTCTTTTGGTAAAGATGTTGTATTTAAAGCCGAAGAAAGAAAAAATGAACATGGAACGTTAAAGTTGACATAGGAGAACCAATTTAAAGTAGACTGAAATTTCATTTAAAGTTGCATTCAAATCTAAAGGGGAAGAAAAAAGAATTCAAGTTGTTAATTATTTGGTAAAATTTTGAATCTGCAGCCCCAGCATCCACATATCATCAAACGGCCCACGTAAGACTCGCTCAAACCAATTACTTAATTCATTTTAACCCAAAATTAGCATCTTAATCTCACCTATAAATAATCTTCAATTACCATTCATTATTCCTCAGGCAGCAATCCATCAATCAAAGGCTTCTTCGGTTCGATCGCTCTCATCTCAACCGGAAGTGAGTTTTCTGCCGAAGAAAGCCAATTCGCTCAACCCCATCCCATCATCCTGATCAATGGAAATGAAGAAGATCGCCTGCGCTGCTCTTTTCGCCGCCGCTGCCATGAGCGCCGCCGTGGCTGCCGATGAGTCTCTCTCTCCCGGCGCTTCTCCAGTCGCTGCCCCGGGGCCGAGCAGTGCCGCCTCCGCCGCTCTCCCCGTTCTCGGTGCCTCAGTTGTTTCCTTTGTTGCTGCTTACTTCTTGAACTGAAAGCCCCGTCGTGGAGAGGGAGATTAATTATTTCAAATTTTATGTTTTTTGTTCTTTTTTCTCACTTTAATGTGTTTATTTTCCATGGATGATGTGATGTGACGAATTGAAAACAACAATAATAAAAAAGGAATCCGGATTCTTTATATTTGTTTATTTTACAAACTCTGTTATTCTAAATCTATGTGTTTATTTGCTTTAAAAATAAATAATCTAGAGTATATATATAAGGTTCAGTCCTTTCATAGTTAGACTATTGTTTAATTTACATGATAAAATGATCCAATTAATTTTGTAGCAAACTAATCTCTATACATTATAATTTAAAGCAATTTAAAAAGTTTAATGACAATTACCCTCAACTAGTCTACACACCATTAGGACAATTACCCATACATTATAGGTAAGTTGCATCATAATGGATGAATTTTGTTGCTTTTGATTTGTGACTATGAGATAAAAGGTATACTTATTTAGGACAAGAACAAGAAGTTTAGTTTTTTTTTTCCTTCCAACATTCTATTAAGAAAAATTATTATAAATGATAAATTTGTGAAACTATTTAAAAAAGAACATGTAAAATAGTAGATTTTATGAATGATAAATAATATATATTTATAAAATAACAAAGATTGTTTGGATAATAATATAAGAATAATTGTATTTATAAAATAAATGAAACAGTAGTTTTACTAATTTTTTCATCTACGAACAGTTTTTAAAAAAATATATTTTTAATAACATTTGAAAGGAAAAAAGTTTAAGGAAAAAGAAAAGAGTCTTTGTGAAAAAAAAAGAAGGTATTATAGTAATGAATTATAAAATAAAAATTAGAGAGAAAGTGATTAAATACATAATTAACGAAAATAGTATTTGATAAAAATATCGATTCTTTCTTTCTCTGTCTCTCTCCCACAAACGTCTCCAAGTTGAAAATCAATAACCCAGAAATGGCCGCCATTGTTACGCGCAGGTTAAGCTCCAACTTTTTCAGATCATTTCTTCCTTCCACCTTTCTCATTTCCCAAAACCCTCACGAGCCCTTTACCCGAATCCCTTCTCCACATTCCGATCCCTCGTTTCTGGGATCTCCCCGACGAACATCTCCTAACACTACGGTTGACCTCTTCAATTCCATTTCGAAAACAATCACTCACGATTTACTGGTTCATAATAAAACCCCTAATTTCAATGACCCAATCGGATCTGGTTCTTATTCGATTATGAAATTGAGAAACCCTAGCTTCGTTTCCATCTCGGATTTCGATCGGAAATCCAGGTTTTCTACAACTTCCGAGAAGGAGAACGAGCAGAAACCGGATGATTTCAAGCACCAAGATATCGAAGGGCCGACCGTGGAGAGAGATCTATCGGCGTTGGCTAATGAAACCAGAGACGTGATTGAAACGATGATGAAGAATGTATACAGGCTAAGTAAAGCTATGGCGGTTCTGGGTTTGGTTCAACTCGGCATTGGGGCTTGGATTTCGTATATAACCCGGGGTTCGCCGATTACAGAAGTTTCAATCCAGAGCTTTGTGGCGTTCGGGTTTCCTTTCTCGATGGCGTTTATTTTGCGACAGTCTTTGAAGCCGATGATGTTCTTCAAGAAAATGGAGGAACAAGGTAGGTTGCAGATTCTAACACTGAGTCTTCAGATTGGTAAGAATTTGAATGCTCTGTTTGTTAGAGTACGAACTGTTTCTTTCTTGTGTGTAACTGGATTGTCTGTTGGAATTTTGTTTGCTTTGCTTTCCAGATGAATTCATTTGAGTTTGAAATTGTTGGATTATCTTAGTCATAATGAACAAATGTTCTGTTCATGTAATGACCTGAATTTTGAAAACAATGAAGGTTATTACACCACCTATTTACACACATACCAATTAAATCACGTTCATGTTCACATTTCAGCCTACCGTCTCTCGATCCAACAAGCTGTATTAAATTTGCCTTCACTTGTTTCTCGTGGGTAGTGTGTTTAAACTTTTGCAATGCTATCTATTCGTTTTTGTGTTTGGTTAATAGATTATTTAGGAAGCAGTAATGTTACCAAGCACGTTTCAACCATGGGAAGGAGCGAAATTGACGAATAAAATAGTTGACATGATCTAACTGGCATGTGGCTGTGGAGTAAGTTAAAAAGTAAAATCCTTATATTCAAGAGATGGAATTTATGCAAATAGAACAGTTCTATCCCTAAATTATGTCCATTAACTTCTACATCCTCATGCTAATCTAGAGAGGTATGAAATAAAAAAACAAAAGAAAACCAAGTTCTAGATGCATGTAGACAGTTAGATGATATAATTGTATTTGGTTAACGAGATAGAAGTATATTATTGATAGACTCACAAACTTTATTATATTTATATATTTTCTAAAATATCATCAATACTTTAAATTTACTCTTCTAGCTATTCAAATAATCAAATAAGATGACTTATCACACTTTTTAAAATTGAATTACATTACCTTTTTTTTAAAAAAAAAAACTTACAATTGCATTAAATTTGGAGGTACTTTGAACTCGTCCTTGTTTTTATTATTTGGTTTACAACAAGGTTGAAGTAGGAAATATTAAGAGCATGTAAAAACATAAATATATGAAGAAATTCTCACAAATACAATTGAGAAAGAAAATAAATTTATTTCTATGAATCATTATAGACCATTATTTTCACTCCATTTTATTTACAATTAGCTCAAAATCACCCATAAATAAAACAACTACTCTTGTAAAAAACAAATTCATACAATTTGATAAGAAAAATTATAATAGGGAAAAAGTAAATACATAAAAAGTAGGGAGGGGATGATGAGGATGAGATTACCATTCAGTTTAAATATATTGGATATTTGCTATTAAATAAAATCACATTTCATATAAACGTGTCGATCAACTATGGAGTAATAGAACATAAGAAAGAGTAGAATCGAAACACGTAACCCAAACCCCGTAAACGGGATTCATCGGAGTTTTCCTACCTCCATCTCCTGCACCCAGTTCTACATAAACTCGCCACTCTCTTCATTCTCATTCCCCTAATTTTTGTTTCTCTGACTTTTTCCTTTTTCATCCATCAATAACTCTCCACGTATATCCCACAACGAGCCCTTAAGAACTCGTAACGTTTTTTGTTTTGTTTTGTTTTTTGTTTTGGCCCACCATTTGGACCCTCGATTCCCATATAAATGAGGAATTCTAATGTAAACACTTGCCTTTTCTCTCCACCTTCGAAACCCCCGTTGCATTTCTGATCGTTGTAGGGTTAGTTTTCCCAATTTCCTCTTCGTTTTTTTTTTTTAGAGCGAAGAATCGTCATCTCGCTGGGGATTTTATGGTGTTTTTTTCTATAATCATCGATTACGCAGCGGTCGAATAGAGCTTTCCCTCCTACACCCACCAACGAACAGGTTAGAATTAAGAATTGAAGAAGGGTTTCTTTCTTTTCTCGAATTTGATTTGTGGGGTTCTTACCTTTTTTTTTTTTGGCTTTCTGTTTGTTTCCATTCGAATTGATTCGTCGTGATTGTTTCTGGGGTAAGCGATTGTGTTTTTGAAAGCGTTGATGGTGGTGTTTTGTTGGTACTGCTAGTGGTGATTTTTTTTTTTTTTTTTTTTGCTTGAATTTCTCCTGTTAATTTAGGGGGATTTTTAATCAAACTTGTGGGTGGGTGCAATCTTATGATGGTTTTTCGGCGGATGCTTGCGTTTTCTGAAGTTTTTGGACAAGACTAGCAAATTTTTGCATGTCTGGTTTTGTCTTATTGACGAATTTCACTTGTTGGCTCTCAATTGTTTATCATGTTTATTTTTTATTCTGTTGTTGATCGATCTCTCTTCCTTCCCTTTGCTTTGCGACGTGATGAACATGAAGTTTAGTTTTGAAACCTCCTTTGGAGTGGATTTTCGTTTTAGAATATAATTGAGGAATTTCAGTATTTGAATTGGACTTGGCACTAGCAAATGTATGCATATTACCATTCTTTGAAGAATTGTTTGAGTGAATTCCCCCCCCCCCCCCCCCCCCCCTTT